>SJYC01138170.1:0-64677 GCA_006408675.1 Madoqua kirkii | reverse complement strand
TTTTTTTTTAATGGTCCACATCCAAAAAAGAAAAACTTTAAAATTATATAAAATTCATAGGTTCTGTTTGGTTATGTAAATATCCTCACCATGAAAAAAATATGAGCAGGCGAGCAGTAAGAATAAAAGAGTGGAGTGTGTAAATCTAAGATTTTGATACTTCCGGTTAATGATCCCAATACATATGATCCTGGGCATTTGGGGCAGAGAAGGGATGGAGGAAATCAGGTCAGGAGTTATAAAGTGAAGGAATCGGAAGCACAAGACTTGGAGATGCTGGCTTCCTGAGACCAGTACTGGAAGTGGAGTAAAGGGAACGCTCTTAAAGAACTCACAGGGAGTCCCAGATGGTAGGTAGAACTGCAAGGGAAATAGGAAAGAATCCAATACTGGCAGAAAGGAAGAATAACCTTTTCTGGAAACCCATGGTAGACTAACCTCTTTGACACAGATTATCTCCTAGAAACCCCACTTTAGTCCTCTGAGAGTAGATATTAATATACCCTTTGCTATGAATGAGCAAATTGAGCTTTGAAAACCGAGGTCACTGTCCCCACGTGACAAAGCTGAGATTGGAAGCAGTCAGACTCAAACTAGGGTCTCCCTGACTCCACAAATCATCTTTTCCTTCACTAAACCCAGAAAGATCACTGAAGCACCCTGAAATACAAGCAGTTATGGTAAAGAAAACATGACAAAAGATATTAAACCCATTGCCTTCAAGCTCTCAAATTTTATCACTGCTTCCAAACACGAGTTGAGACAGAACAGGGAGGAGTAACAGATTTCGTCCAGTGCTAGCTTTAGTTAGGGAAACTGTGTGAAGGAGGTTTTCTAGGGAGTATAATCGAGAGAGTCATTTTTTCCACAATGTTAGAAGCAAAAAAGTGGAAGGAATCCAAGCCACCTTCGCGTGGAGCTGCCTGTTAACTCTGCCACTTGGCCAAGTGATTTAACTCCTATCTCCAACCCCCTGCTTCCTATAAAATGGGTGTAATTACAGTACCGTTTTGGAAGGTTCCATGTGATAAAGCTTGCAATGTGCTTAGAACAATATTGGACACTTAAGCCCTCAATATAATTGCCATCACGAATATGATGGTCTTTTTTAAAAAAATAATGCAATGTCACTTACTTGGAAGTGTCTCAAAAAATGAGGGACGGATAGAGGTGTAGTGTATACGTGTGTAGAGCTACGGTATAGCAAAATTTTAATGATAGAAAGTTAAAGCAGTTTAAATGTTAAAGGTAAAATGTTCGCCTCAAAATTCTACTTTCTGAGTGTTTGAAAATGTTCATAATCCAATGTTGCAAAAATAATGCATTGTGATCTGCTTTGGGAGGAGGGAGAGCTAAGTTTTGTCTGTTTTCTTTTGTTTTTGGTTTTTTGTTTTTAATAGAAAAGGTACAAAAACGAAAACAAAATGGTTGAAATCTTTCTCAACTCTGTCCCGCCTTCGGACTGTGGGCCGTTAGCAAAGCCACTTGAATGAAATCATCGAGGACCGCTTGCGAAACACCAAATCCTCGAGAGCGAGGGCAAAGCTGCCAAACCCTCGCGACGGACAGGGACGCGCTCCAAGATCCCCATCCCGCTTCGGGGCCGAGGAGGTGGGGTTGGAGCGAGCACTAGCGGAAACGCGGTCCAGCCCATACCAGGGGGTTCCCGGCCCGCAGCCGCAGGACACCCGAGCGCCTCAAGTAAATACTTTGGCGGGGCGGGGAAAAGAAGCATCGAATTTCAAAAAAAAAAAAAGCCCAAACCCCCACAACCCCGGGCGGGCGGGCGCGCGCGATGGGCGCACTTTGGCTGCGGGAGCGAGTGGAGGATGCTGGGAAGGAGGTAAAATGGCCACCGGCGGCGGCGCGGAGGAGGAGAGGAAGCGGGGGCGGCCGCAGCTCCTGGGCCCCGCGCGCCCGTCGACCAGGGCCGAGGAGGCCGAGGGCGGCCGCGAGAAGATGGGCTGGGCCCAAGTGGTGAAGAACCTGGCCGAGAAGAAGGGCGAATTCCGTGAGTCGCGGCCGCCGCGGCGGGAGGAAGAGAGCGGCAGCGGCGCGGGAGGCGGGCTCGGTGCTCCCGCGGGTCTGGCGACGCCGAGCCTCGGCGACTTCCCCCCAGCCGGCCGCGGGGACCCGAAGGGCCGCCGGAGAGACCCAGCTGGAGAGGCGGCGGACTCCCGCAAGAAAAAAGGTGCAGCCGAGGCGGGCAGGAGGAAGAAGGCTGAGGCGGCAGCCATGGCGACCCCGGCGAGGCCCGACGCGGCCGAGGACGCAGCCGACCGGCCCCCCCAGGACGAGCAGGCTACGGCGGCTGGCCCAGCGGCGGGCCCGGGAAAGGGCCGCTTCCTCGTGCGCATCTGTTTCCAGGGAGACGAGGGCGCCTGCCCAACCAGGGACTTCGTAGTGGGCGCGCTCATCCTGCGTTCCATCGGCATGGACCCGAGCGACATCTACGCGGTCATTCAGATCCCGGGCAGTCGCGAGTTCGACGTGAGCTTCCGTTCGGCGGAGAAGCTAGCCCTGTTCCTGCGCGTCTACGAGGAGAAGCGCGAGCAGGAGGACTGCTGGGAGAACTTTGTGGTGCTGGGGCGGAGCAAGTCCAGCTTGAAGACGCTCTTCATTCTCTTCCGGAACGAGACGGTGGACGTGGAGGACATCGTGACCTGGCTCAAACGCCACTGTGATGTGCTGGCCGTGCCCGTGAAAGTGACCGACAGGTTTGGGATCTGGACCGGGGAGTACAAGTGCGAGATCGAGCTGCGCCAGGGGGAGGGAGGGGTCAGGCACCTGCCGGGAGCCTTTTTCCTGGGGGCCGAGAGGGGCTACAGCTGGTACAAGGGGCAGCCCAAGACGTGCTTTAAATGTGGTTCCCGGACCCACATGAGCGGCAGCTGCACACAGGACAGGTGCTTCAGGTGCGGGGAGGAGGGGCACCTGAGCCCTTACTGCCGGAAGGGCATCGTGTGTAACCTCTGTGGCAAGCGAGGACACGCCTTTGCCCAATGTCCCAAAGCGGTTCACAATTCCGTGGGAGCTCAGCTAACCGGCGTGGCCGGGCACTGAACACCCGCCTACCAGCCAGGGTGAACACAGAGCCAGCTTACCCCTCTTAAGTGCCAAAACTTTTTTTTAAACCATTTTTTATAGTTTTTTGAAGGAGATCTTCTTAAACCTACAAGAGACATCTCACTCTGCCTTCCTAAATCGAGTTTACTCCTTTTGGCCTTTTCTGAATTTGGTGACCTGTCATCAGTAATGACTACCGAGAACTGTAGCGTGCAGATATGTTGCCCTGCCCTTTTTAAATTTTTGTTTTCATTTTTGTATTCGGATACTTTTTTTTTTTCTGGTACTTTTTTTTTTACTTCCTACGCCTTGTCTTCTCCCTTGGTTTTTACCCTTGGAGCTGCCTTGCTCATCTTTATGCCCCAGTGCTAGGTAGGGGCCCAGCACATGGTAGGCACTCCGTCAGTGTTTGTTGAATTGAGAACATGGTTGACTCTGGCTTGTGTCAGGGTGTTTATCTTTTGCAGTTCATCCCGTCCCCTTTTAATTTGCTGCTTCTAATCTATGTGGTCTGAGAATTTTGTGAAACCAGTGTTGTTAGAAGTGTATGTAACCTGAGTAATAAGCTCTGAATGGTGGCCACGGGCCTCTCCTATGGCATTAGAATGCATGGACTTTGTGACAGCGCTTTCAGTGGCTCAGAAGCCATTCTTCACAGAATCATGGAATCTAGTTTTCCTGCTGAAAAGGACCTAAAGTTGGTTAAGACCAATCCCCTGGTTTTCCAGCAGATGAAACAGTACCAGAGAGGTTTATATGACTGGGTCGAAATCACATAGCTGTCTGGTGCCAGAGCTAGCCTAGAGTAGAGTTCCCTGACCCCCAAGCCCGGTGCTCATTCCACTACCTCTCACACTTCACAACATTTTCCTCAACACTTGAGGGCCCAGAAAATCTGCTCTTTACAGAATGAGCCCAGGGGAATGCTAAGACATCATCTGGGGGAGGAAGCAGATTTGGCAGGGGCTTCAGAACACTTCAGAGATATGGAAGGGACAAAGGAACACAATCCAGGGTGCACTCTGATGCCCGGGTACCACATCTGGATTAAAGTGGTCCAGGTCTTTGTGACCTTTCCCCTCCCCAGTCATCGCCATCAGTGAGGAGTAGAAGCCCTCCTGAGTAAAGAAAGGTTTACGTTTGCACCTTAGCTTCAGTAGCTAGGGCCCCTAGAGAAGAAGCTACCTGGAGCTCATCTGCAACCTCCTGGCTCACAGGAGAAATGGAATTCTACGTGAGCTGTTAACTCTAAAATGTGCTTGTTAAATAGGCCAAGCGAGAGGGCACTGGGTCTATTAAGTGTTACTGAGTTAAAGTAGAAAAGACAGTACACTGCTTTTCTTACTGTTTTTGTCTTTGCTTTATGTTTTGCTATTTCCTTGTGGCTTAGAATGTAAAATCTATTGTTTAAAGTTTTGTTCTGAATAAATATTTATCTTTTGTATTGCTAATGCTGCTGCACTATTTCCTTTCAAAATATTGGCTGCAGAGGTTCACTGGCCCTAGTTCAACCAAGGCTTGCCACACACCCTTTGTTTACCTTGCAAATACATGTCCAGGTCCACAGGCAACATTTTACACCTATGTTGTCCCCTGATGTTGGGAAAGATTGCAGGCAGTAGGAAAAGGGGACAGCAGAGGATGACATGGTTAGGTAGCATCACTGATTCAATGAACATGAATTTGAGGGAGAGTGGAGGACAGAGGAGCCTGGTGTGCTTCGACTGAACAACAACAAGCGTTGTCCCAGGCCCTTGGGAGTTGTTACTTAAACCTCTGCATCAGAATCACTTAGTATGTAAAACTAAAGTGTTAAGTCCTAACTCACCTCCAAGGAATCAGAATCATTGGAGTGAGTGGAAATATATTTAGTAAGCACCCCAAGCAGCTCTTGATGGGCAGCCAAGTTTGAGACCGCAGTTCTGAGTAGTACTAACCGAAACGAGAGGGACTCTGCCCTCTGGAGATTACAAACAGTGGGACAGACAAAGGTAAGGCGTCAGTTTCACATCTTACAGTCACTGTAATTGTACTGAACTGGATACAGATTGTTCATGGGCTTAAAAATAAAATGCTGTCTCTTTCAGCTATAAGGGAGGAAGAAAGTCCAGGAAACTTCCTATAGAACTCCAAGCCTCCCTGGAGACTCTAGACACAGCCTTCGGAAGGAATTTCTGTCTCTGAGATGATGAGATGATCTGATCCTAAGAATTAACGTTCCCAGTGTATTGATTCTCTGACTCAGTGATATGAGGGTATTTCCAGGGCTGATCTGGTGCAGTTGAGGCCTGGATGGCTTTTGGGAATCAGGAGTTTCGGAGCCAGCTTAGCCCTTCTTCCCTTCCTGTCTCCCAAAGCAAACACACTCCTCCTCCATCCCTCCCTCCTGTCCTCTCCCCCACCCCCCTTCTACTCTGCCACGGGTTTCCCTCCCTAACAGTGCTGGAGGCCTGATGGGGGTGAAAGCCTGCATTCATCATAGTCCCCTCCCCCTTCCTCCTAGCAGGCTCCGTGCCAAGGAGCCTCCTTGGAAGGAATCTTCCCTCTCTCTGCTCCTCCCCCATAACTAGAAGGAGCGGAGGAACAAACTGTTTCCCTGCCCATGCTCCCCCCCCAACTCTGCCTCCCGCCCCCCACCAGGATCTGCTCCAGGGCCTCCTGCCTGGCGGTCTCGGACTGGGCCCTGGGCTGGAACAGAACAAACCTCCCCCGACTTCCTCTCCTGATCTAACAGTCCCCAAATTAACAATCCCTCACTGTTCATGGGCTCCTGGGGAGGGTGTCCAGATCCCCAGACTGAGGCTGACGGGCTAGCTGACATTCATTCCTTCAACTTTCAACAGTACTGAAAGCTATTAACACAAGGCCCCAAACAAGGTGCTTTTATACACCTGTGAATAAGTGCACTTGCAGATGGAGCTACAGATAAGCTATTTTAAAAATAATATTAAGTCTTTTTTATATTTAAAAGAGTATAGAGTTGCCTCAGGAACTGGCTGGCAGAAGAAATGATGTCTGGACTGAAACCTGCAAGATGAAGAGTCAGGTGAAGAAGGAGGAGAGATTCAGGCAACAGAAGCAGGTCTATGCAAAGCCCTGGAGTGCACAAGGTGTGTTCAGGCTGGCTGGAGAGTCACGGGAAGATGTGGTTGGGAAAAGGCCCAGAGGAAGGGACACAGGGCTTGTCAGTGTTAGAAGAGGTTTGATTTTGTCCTAACACCCTCCACTCTGGCCTCCTTCATTCTGTTCATTTCACACACCAACTCTTTCAAGGCAATGGATTACAGCAAAATAGTCAAGTCCTTTGGGGCTCGAATTCTAGAGTCCTGCAAATATGTAATTATAATCTGTAATAATGCACTGAAAGAAACATACAGAGTGATATGTTTAATAAGGAATACTGATCTGTTCTTGGGGATGAGGGATACCTTCCCAAACAAAATGTTTAAACTGAGATCAAAAGACTATAAGGAGTTAAATGAGAGATGGGTTTGGAGAGTAAGTGGCATAAGGATATGAACCTAGGTTTCCATTAGGATAACAAGTATAACAACCCTATACTGGGAGGAGGCATGGCAGATTCTAGAAACCAAGTGAAGTCCAATGTTTAGAAACAAACCACTCTAGACATTGAGGAAGGTAATAGGCTCTGGGCTGGATATTAGGAAGAATTCCTAGAGCACCACAGAACTGACATACCAGGGGAGCTACTACCTCTCACAGAAAGGAGCCAGGAGGCCATCACTGAAAAGATTGAAAAGCTGCTACCTAAGGACAAGATGTCACTGCCAGTGCTACTGCCAGAGCAGTGAAATGTCAAGATTTGAAGCCAGAAACCATATCCTAGAGTCTCCACAATCTTACTTCCAAGCAAATACAGCCAACATTGTTTGACTTCTATTTCCACCCTCCAAACCTCGTGCTGCTGCTGCTGCTGCTGCTAAGTTGCTTCAGTCGTGTCCGACTATGTGCGACCCCATAGATGGCAGCCCACCAGGCTCCCCTGTCCCTGGGATTCTCCAGGCAAGAACACTGGAGTGGGTTGCCATTTCCTTCCCCAATGCATGAAAGTGAAAAAAGGTGAAGTCGCTCAGTCGTGTCCGACTCTTCACGACCCCATGGACTGCAGCTCTTCCTCCCATGGGATTTTTCAGGCAAGAGTACTGGAATGGGGTGCCATTGCCTTAGCATACCTAATTGTTGGAGCCCTAGCTTCAGTGGAATCAGGAAATGCTTTCGCTTTCCAGCACGTGTAGCACAGAAGGCACATAAACAGTAGGAATGGGAGTTATCTGCTAACCAACCACATCTGGCACAACCAGTGTGGCAATAATGCAGAGAGGGGGGAGGGGGTGATGGTGCCAAATAAGACTACAGATCTCTTGTGGAGGTCTGGTCAGCCACGTTTAGAATTTTAGTCTAAGAATGATGAGGTGCCACTGAAAGATTTGTGAACAAGGAAGTGACATGTTCAGGGTTATATTTTTTAAAGAACATCCAGGATACTTTGTAGAGAACAGGACAGAGGGAAGCCCAAGTATAAAAAAGTCCACCAAGGTGACAGATCAGGGCACCTTGAACCCGGATGATGCAAACAGAGAAAGGCAGGATAAAGAGATTTCTAGAAGTTGTTAAGTCAACAGGACTTAGACATGGGCTGAGGGAGAAGTATCAAGGATACACCCAAGCTTCCAGCCTCTGCACTTGGATAGATAGTGGGGCCATTCCCTGAGATGGAGAACAGAGGAGAAAATCCAAGTTTAGGATGAAAGTCTTGAGTCTGATTTTGGCTGTGTTGAGTTTGAGGTCTCTGTAGACGATGTCTAAAAGGTGTGGAACTTGTGGTTCAATATCCACAGGTCTTAAATTCTAACCAGATCTTGGGCTTGAGAAATAAACACAAGTGTCCTATAGCAATGGTTTTTAAACTCTTTACCCACATTCCACAGAAGGATATACATTTTACATTGCAGCCATCCAACATACACATGTGTACACTTAAAATATAAACGAAAAAGTTTAGAAAAATTATCTCTGTGGGGGTGGTGCGCTCATCTTTTTATTGCTTCATTCTTTTATAAATGCTTACATGACCCACAGATGGGTTGAATGGGTGCCCATTGGATTGAATAACGTAAAGGTCACTGGTGAAGGCATTTTAGAGTGTTGTGAGAAAGAGGTGGACTAAGGAACTAATAATCTTCCTATAATGCAGTCTAGCACTCTAACTCTTTTACTCCCTGTTGCTTTTGGAGTCAGCCTAGCATACACTCTTCCAAAAGGCTTCTGGGCCCCTTTGGAAACTTGTTCTCAGCCAGAGTGCCCATTACCTTATTCTTTGTCAACTCCAGGTATGGCTGACAAAAAGCTACCAGGAGTTCAGTATGATGAAGTATAGAGTGGTACAAGAGGAAGCTAAGGGTGACCAGGGGTCTCATCAAACCAAATTGAAGGTAGACTTCCATGAGAGCATTATCAGCCTTGGGCAAAGCCAGTGGATCCATACAGCACCACTTGCTGGCTTGTCAGTGTGACTAAGAATATTTGGGGGAGAATATGTTTTGTGAAAGTAAACAGATACATTATAGAGGAGAATGCAAACTTTGCGGAGTTATAAAATAAAACATGGACCAACATCTTTGGAAAGCAGTTTGTTTGGCACTATAAAAACTTTAAATTCACATAATCTTTAACACAGCAGTCATTTATAGAAGATGAGTATATAGCTAAACTTGGACACAAAGATGTTATGTATCATGACGTTCACTGATGCATTACTTGGGGTACCAAGGACTGGAAACAACCTGATTATCAATTACCTATCAATAGTAGTTAGATAGGTTATGGTACATTCAAATACTGTAACTAGGAAGTTGTTAAAAGGAACAGCTAATAAAAACCACCTAACACATTTTAAAGTGAACAAAGCAAGATATGGTATGCTTCTGTTTACATTTCAATTTTACTTTTTTCAGCTTTGTTGAGGTATAATTGACAAAAGTGTAAGTTATTTAAAGTGTACAATATGATAACTCATGTACATATTACATGTTAAAATGATGGATAAATATATACACATGCTTATTTATGTGTAGAATAATCTGGAAGGATATTAGTGAGTAGCTTCTGAGAAGAACCTGCTATTCATTTTCCACAGTATATCCCTGGTAGGGGCTGTTTCTATTTCATGTATTATCTCTGGCAAAAAAAAAATTAACAAAAACAAAATGCAAAAGGCAACACAAGGCTTGAAAGAAATTCTTGTGGACTCCTTAGAAACAGGAGTCCATTTTCTCTCTCTTTAAAAATAAGACATTTTGATATGAAAGTTTAAGACTCTAGAACAGCCAACTCACTGGTCTCCCTACTTCCAAGCTTCGCTTCCTTCCACTCAGGAAAACTGTCCCCCAGATGAAATCTGATCACAGTAAGACCCAGCTTAAGGACCTTCAAAGATTCTGTGTCCTGGGTTGGGGGGTGCCACCAGGCAGGCCTTGTCTGGCTGCCCAGCCTCCTCTGGGCCTCCCCTGCTCCCCCTGGCTGAGCTCCCAACAATCATTCCAGGAATCCACCCTTCTAGACCCAAGGTTAACTCTTTGACTTCCCTCGTGCTCAGCGCTAATGCTACTTCCTAACAACAGCCTTCTCTAACCTAGACCAAACCCTCTTACGCTCTCCACTCCTTTTTGTGGTCACTGCAGGTACAATATGTTTATTTATGCTGTGGTTTGATTAATATCTGCCTTGAGTTCCCAGAGGGCAAAGAACATGACTTTTTTTTTTGCCCTTGGTTTTAGTTCCAACATTGTGTACTGTACCTGGCATATAGTAAAAGCCCAATAAATATTTATTGCATGGATAATCTAGAGATTACTTGGCTACAGTTACAGATCAGGATATGTACCTCCTTATCCTTTTTTTTTTAATCTTTTTTTAAATTGTTGATTTACAGTGTTGTGTTAGTTTCAGTTGTACAGCAAAATGACTTTAGTTTTACATATATACATATTCTTTTTCAGATTATTTTCCATTATAATTATTATAAGATACTGAATGTACTTCCCTGTACAGTAGGTCCTTGTTTATTTATATACAGTAGTCTGTAATCTTCCTTGTTCTATGTACATGACATTCAAAATATCCCTTAGCATACCTGTTGCTGACTCTACTGAATAAGGGCTTATTCATTTATCTTTAAAAAGCAAATTCAAATTTTGAGATTAACAAATACACACTACTACATATACAACAGACAACAAGGACCTACTTGTGCAGCACAAGGGGTAGTAACTTATAATAACCTACAATGGAAAAGAATCTGAAAAGTTTTCTCTCTCTCTCTCTATATATATATGTAATTGAGTTCTTTGCTGTATATCTGAATCACTGTAAATCAACTACATTTCAATTTTAAAACAATAATAATAAAAAAGCAATTCACTCCTTTGATCTTCTCACCTTTGGTAAGAGTTTCCTTCAGCCTGAAGTTCAGATCATATCCTCTGAAGGCATATCATTGAAACTTAGCCTGCATGGCTCCCACACTATGAGGCCCAGTGGATTGGAAATGCCTAGCTTTAACAAAACACTTCCTTACCCCTGGCAAGAGTAGCTCTGGCCCTGAGCCCTGCTCCTCCTCAGAGGTTGGGGTGGGAAACTGTGGGCACAAGAGCAACTGCCCACCCAGAGTCTGTGCCCTCCTTTTCCAGACCATTCTCTGAAGCCTCAGAAGTCCCTTCCAAAATATCCCTACACTAATTTAGAGCCTCCGTGGCCTCATCCCTGGGTTCATCTCAGCTGAGAACAGTGCAGCCTGATGCACCCCTTACAGACCTGAGGCTTAGGTCTCAGAGTAGCTGTTTGTAAGAATCAGATGGATGTGGGGGCCAGGGTATTCACTCATGCATGCTGATGGGGTGGGAGGTAGCAGGACAAGGGTTAGAAACAGGATCCAGTGGGCAGCCCTCCCTGGGCAGACACATCCCCACTCTGATCTTCAAGAGTCCTGGAATTCTAATTTGAACCTGGCCCTTCCAGGTGGTGGTGAAAATAGATCCGTCAAAGAGGGGAAGATACCATATTTAACTTAACACATTAAATTGATGGATCACTTCTAACTATAGAGACACTGGTATATGGGCCTCCAGTTGCACACTTGTCCTGGGCACTACAAATATCTCTGTTTGGTGGTGTCACTTCTTAGCTCAGACAAGCCATTTCCTTACCAGAAAAATGGGTTTAATGGTAACTGCCTTATCAAGGCTGATAAGAAACTGAAATAAAGATTCATATAAAAGGTTTGGCAGAGTGCTAGGCCCTCAGTAAACAGTAGCTATCATCATTACTTTTTCTTTCTTGCCCCCTGGCTATCATCTCCCATGATTTTTTTTTTTTTCATCTCTCAAGATTTTCTAGGTGACATCCAAACTGGTTTCTTATGTAAGATTTCCACACTGCTCTTTCCTCCTCCCTCTTTACCTACGAACTGATAACCTCCTATTCTCTCCACCTAGTCAAATCCAGTCCCTTCTTCAATTACAGGAATAGCTGCTGGTGACTACAGTTTACTGTGTTTGGGGCACCATATTAAGAGGTTGCCAGGCATTATCTCAACTCAGTTCTGACACCGACTTAACGAAGTGGGTACTGTTTATCATCCTCCAAACACAAAGACACTGGGAGCTAGAGAGTCGAAGCAATGACATCTGGTAGGTGGCAGGGCCAGCGGGAATGAACCCAGGGGTCTTAACTGCAGACAGGTCTCCCAAATGCCTAGTCACGATCCTGTTTGCCGCCCCGTCCGTCCCTCCAGTGTGCCGGTCAGCCCTCCCTCCTCCAAGCTCAACTCCAGGCTCTTACACCCCCTCGGGTCTGTCTTTGGACTTTCCTCCCCAAAGGCAGGGCGCTCTGTCTCACGCCACGTTGCACACCCACGTTGCATCCCACATCAGGGATCCTCCCTCCTGTTCTCTTCCTTCCTCCCTACTTAAGTATCGCTTTCCTACTCTGCTAGGCTTTGTGTTCGTTCACATACTGAATGTTATCAATGAAAGGTCAAGGGAGGATGGAATTATTTGTCATTTTTCTCTTACATCTTTAACGGGCTGTTTATTCCCCTCCCCCCCTCCCCCCAGTGAACACGCAGGCCAGGTTTCTTGAACCCAGTTCAAATGCTGCTTGGCTAGGTTGGTTTGGTCGGAAGAAGGCCCTGTCCTTTAACTCCCAGCCCCCACGCCTCTTCCACCAGCCCGCAAATCCAGGACGCCCATCCCCCTCCGGAAGGGGGGAGTTGGGAACGAACGCCGAAATATGAGTGGCTCTTTCAAGCCTCCGTTGCCGTAGAAACCGGCTGCACAGGCCTTGGCGGTCCTTTATACCATCCTCAGCGACGCAGCCAATGGGCCACGAGCTCCAACCAGGCGTCCCCGCCCCACAGCTGCCCAGCAACCCACCAATGGGCAGGTCTCTTGGCTTAGAGTCCTGCCTTCCGCTTAGGGACACCACCAGTGAGCTTCGATCCTGCTCCCTCCTGATTCAATGTAGCAATGAGACTTGATTTTTCAAAAGAAGGAATTCTCCAAATTAGAAGGAACTAGAAGTAACGCCTCTGTCAGTTGCAGCCTGAATAATCTTTGGCTGCTATTTTATTTAAGGAGAACAAAAGTGTTCCAATTACACAGTATATGTTGTTCTCTACTAAAACAATTTTAGGCAATGAAAATTTAGGCAGTGGGGTTGATACCATCTCTATGTAGATGTCTTTATAGGTATTTTCATTTAATTTAAAATGATCAAGAAGCTAGTCATCTTTCTTTGTTTGTATTTAAAATGCATACAAATGAAAGACGCTGAGGTTTGTTACTGAGTTCTGAGATATTGACCTAAGCAATGATAGTCGACTTTTACTGGACAAAACATACTGAAACTGTAGGATAAATGAATATTTATTTTAATCCATTGAAGAAATTCCATTTTTAAGGCAAGCTGTGTAATTACTTTAAAACACTAAAGTCTAATAAACAACGTGTTTCTAAAACCTTATGCCATCTTTTTTAAAACAAATTTTATTTTTGAGAACAGTTTCAGATTTACAGAAAAATTGTTAGAAGATAATACAAAGTTCCTATATCCTCCACTCACCCTATTTCCTCTATTATCAACATCTTACATTAATATGGGCTTCCCTGATAGCTCAGTTGGTAAAGAATCCGCCTGCAATGTGGGAGACCTGGGTTCCATCCTTGGGTTGGGAAGATACCCTGGAGAAGGGAAAGGCTATCCACTCCAGTATTCTGGCCTGGAGAATTCCATGGACTGTATAGTCCATGGGGCTGCAAAGAGTGGGACACGATTGAGCGACTTTCACTTATATTAATATGGTGTATTTGTTACCATTAATAAATCAACATTGATGCATTATTATTAACTAAATTTCATAGCTGATGCCAATTTCCTTAGTTTTTACCTAATGTCCTTTTCTATCCTGGGATCCCATTCAGGATGCCACCTTGCATTTATCTCATGTCTCCTTAGATTCTTCTTGGCTGTGGCCGTTTGTCAGACATCAACAGGACTTGTCACAATCAATATTGCCCTTGATGCCTTGACTAAGGTAGTGTCTGTTAGGTTTCTCTACCTTAAAGTTACTCTTCTTTTACCCCTTTCCTCTCCTCTTTAGAAGAAAGTAGCTATGTTTAGCCCACACACACTAAATAGTAAGGATGAATGTTCTATTCCCTTGAGTGTAGAGTATCTATTATACTTCAGTTATTTGAAATTTTTCTGCACTGAAGATGTGTTTCTTTTCCTCTATTTATTCAGTCATTATTTACATCAGTGGACTCACAGATGTTTATTTCATACTTTAGGTTATAATCCAGTACTACTTAATTTTGTCGCTCAAATTGGTCCAGATTTGGCCTCTGGGAGCTTTTTTAGTTGGCTCCTGAGTCCCTCTGATATATTCCCATCTTTGTGTGTCTTTTTGTTGTTGTTGAGCACTTACTTTCTGGTAGTATATGTTATCTCAGACTCATCTCGTATATTCCTTGCCCCAGTCCTAAATTAGCTGTTTCTCAAAAACCCAGATTCCTCCTATTAGAGAATGGTATTAGAAATCAAGATTTCGACCCTAAGTGTGCTCATTGCTACTCAGATGTTTCTTATAAGCCTTCCCAACTAACAAAACAAATAAATGTATATATGCTAACCTGTGTACGTACACATATCTATGAATAGTTCTGTATGTAACCATCTACATCTTATTAAGCTATTAGTTATGAGGTTCTATTTATATTTTCAACTCTAATCTATTACCATGTGAATCATTCTAACCTCCTCCGCTTGCTTATCTGTAAATCCCCACTTCGACAATGAGAAACCTGGCTCCCATCATCCACCAGCCATTTACTTAATTGTTTCATTCTAGTATACATGTATATCAGTATCAGTATTGTTAACCCATACCCCTGTGGGAAAAGTTATCAACTTTCTGTACACTTTCTTTTGCCTTTAGTTTTATAGACTCTGCTCATTTCTAAAATTACTTAAGTCAGGGTCCTCCTCCATCCCCTGAGCCCCACCTCACCCCTGCCTTTAGTGGGGTCGTTTCATACGTTTGTGATACAATTTCATTGCTTTGTCACATTCTGCTTTCCATTTGGGGATTCTCCCTATGTTCTAAATTATTTTTTATAATTTTTCATGCATTGAGATTTGCTCTTTCTATTGTATGTTTCCATGGGTTTTGACAAATGCATAAGGTCTTGTATCTACCGTTGTACTATATAATAGAAGAGTTTTACCACCCTAAAAATTTCTCTGTGCTTCACCTTATCAACCCTCCCTCCCCCAAAACCCTGACAACCATTAGATCTTTTTGCTATCTCTATATTTTGTCTTTCTGTACCTTTTTTTAAAAAAGGGAATACACACAATAGAGTATTTTGGTTGTTGCTCATGTTACAACTCATTGACTGTTTACCATGTCCCTGGTCCTAAACTATTATGCTCTCCCATTTTGCAGATAAGAAAACTGAGGCACATGAGTTGAAGTAACTTTGTAAAATCTCATAATATTGAACAAAGTTTGACTTCAGATCCTGGATTCTTTGATTGTTTAAAGCCCCAGTATGTCGATGCTTGACTTCTCAGTCATCTATGGGAGTCCTCTATATATAGCCAATAAGAGGAGAATGACTTATTTCCCAGTTTACCCAGGCACTCTCAGTTTATCTCTGTTGTTCCAGCATAATTAGTAATAGTATCCCCTTTCATGATAAAAAATATGGTCACCTCCAAAGGAAAAATCTAATGAATTTCAGAGTCAGGTTGTGGGAGTCAGAATTATATTTTAGGAGATCTGGAAGTGTGCCAATGGGGTGTGCCAGATATCCAAATAAAGTCAGCTCCTCGTCTAGTCTCCTTCCCCTTCCTTCTCCCAATCTGATTATTCCCCAAGTCTACCAGTCCTGTTGGTGCTGCTGAAATGCCTCTGATGCTGTCCTCTTCTCCGCATGAACATGCTTCCAGTTCTGGTCTTTCCTCTCTGCCTTGTGCTTCTCTGAATTTCAAACTATATATCATGGACTGGCAACCCATAATTCCATTAGGATCTTTAAGATTTTAGGGATTTCACAGAGAAGTAAATAAAATAAAATCCTCCCTCCCTTGAAAAAAAAACTACTTATTTTAAAATTTGGAGATGGACAAAAGATTGCCAGCTTTTTATTTTGCCAAGTAAAAAGGAGGGAAACCTCCATCTTTTGAATTCATACTGCCTATTAGAAATATAATACAAGCTCTAAGTGTTATTTTAAATTTTCCAGAAGCCACATTTCATCTTTTTTTTTTTTTTGGCCATGCCACATGGCATGTGGGATCTTAGTTCCCTGACCAGGGATGGAACCTGCACCCTCTGCACTGACTGCCTAGAATCTTAACAACTGGACCACCAGGGAAGACCCTGGAAACCATATTTTAAAAGGTAAAATAAAGTTTTTGTTGTTTAGTTGGTAAGTCGTATCCTACTCTTTTGTGACCCTACAAACTGTAACCCACCAAGCTCCTCTGTCCATGGAATTTTCCAGGCAAGAATACTGGAGTGGGTTGCCATTTCCTTCTCCAAGGGGATCTTCCCAACCCACGGATTGAACCTGTGTCAACTGTGATGGCAAGCAAATTCTTTACCACTGAGCAACCGGGAAAACCCACAAATAAATAGACAGGTGAAATTAATTCTAATATATTTGATTGAACCCAATATATCCAAAATGTTATAATCTCAAAAATATTAACGCAATAGTTTACGTTTCTTGTGCTATTTGAAAACCGGTGAGAATTTTGTACTGAAGCACATTTCAATTTGCAGGAGCTGTATTTAAGAGCTCGAGAGCAATGCAGGTCTCTCATGTGCAGTTCTTTCCTGTAGTCAGTAAAAGAGCCCTGGAATATATACACACATTCACATATGATCATAATCGTTGAATTTTTCAGAGAAGACATTTAGACAAATCAAAAAATGAATTCCCTTGTTCCTATTGCTTTCTCTCTTTATTAAGAATGTCTTTGAGGACCATGCCAGTTCAAAGACTGATGTTTTAGAACTAGGCTCAGGGTGGGGAGAGCTGCATGGTGCTGTGACAGCCGTGCCCACAGTTGAGTTGGTGCCTTCCTCCTTTCACTGCATGCATATTAAGAGGCTGCGCTGTCCCAAGAAGTGCTAGGAGCTGGGGAAAGTGGAAATCAGGTGGGTCCTCAGAGCCCATGGAGCTCCTGCTCTACCACGGTGTACCAAGCAGGAACCTGCAGGCAATGAGAAGGTGTATTGTCTGCAGAGAATCTGAAAACAATAAAACTGATTGAACGCCTGTCTGCATTTTATTATTACCATGCCCCACAATTCTAAACCATGCCACTGATGAAGACATTCCTCCCTGAAAATCAAGTTGTTGGTCTAACCTGAGTCCTAATGATATATTTGTAAGCTTTGAATTGGCATATTTTAATCACTTGTACACTAGTCGACATTATCACCCACCAGGGATTTATATCACAACACTCCCAGCTATACATTCAGCCTCTAACACACACCAAGCCAGACACAGTTATACGTGTTAGTTTTGAGAATAAGTTCATAACAGTACACAATTGTTCAAGCTCGCTTCCTGAGTACTTGTGTCTCTAGCCCCTTTGGTACAACATATGGCTGTGTTTAAACAATAGATTGAAAATAAACAATGATAGCCCAGTGATTAGGAAGCTGAAGAACTAGAACTTGAGTTGCTTCAATTCTGCCATTCTATGTGACCACTTGAAGCTTTTGTATTTAAAATTCAAAACAGTGAAACAGTGAACTGCAGAGTGTGGTAACTGCAAATTTTATTATTTAGTAAAATAATATTACAATATTATAATTTAGAAAAATTATGTTTTACCAAATTTGAATCATATATTTAACATTAAAGTTGATTCTTATTTTTAGAATATTTTCTTATTTGTTTTTCAATTTTAATGTAATTAATGGAAGGGAATTATTGCAACAGACTGCTATGTGGGTATGTTTTTTTATTTATCTTTGCAAGGAAATATATTAAAGTAATTGGAAAGTATGGATCAAATACTCTTTCCCTTTTTTGTACTATAATATTTACTTTTACTGACATGATTACATACACAAAGTTTAATAAAGGAATATTTTCACCATCCACATTTCTTATCTGGCCATTACCGTTAGTATTATTCATTGTGTTTCATGCTTATTGAAAATACTGTCATTTAACAAAGGTGAGTGTTAAAAAAAATTATCTGTTCTGGGACTTGCCTTGTGGTCCAGTGGTAAAAAATACATCTTGCAATACAGGGGACACGGTTCGATACCTAGTCAGGGAATTAAGATCTCACATGCCTTGGGGCAATACATGCACCTCAACTACTGAGCCCACAAGTGGCAACAAGTAAATAAAAACCCAAACCTGAGCATGCGATCTAGAGAGGAGTCCCCACTTCCAACAACTAGAGAAAGCCCACACAAACAACAAAGAGCCCGTGAGCCACAACTAAGACCCAGCACAGCCAAATAAATTATTTTTTTTTAATTTTTAAATTTTCTGTTCTAAGTATCAGATGATCTAGGCAGGTCACTGGTGCTCTGAAGAAAAGGAACATGGGGTTAGGAGAGCTCGAAAGAGGCAGACACGAGGCAGGAGTGCTGGGAAGGTGAGAGACCGGACTTCCTAGCACCCTGTGTGGGGAGTCAGCTCAGCCTTTTCCACAAATTCAAAGTGACTCAAGGCTGAGAAACTCAAAGAGGAGAGTCAGATGGGTGAGCAGGGGTCAGATCATGCTTGGCCTAGGTGAAAGTCTGGTGTTTATCTTGAGAGTAATGGGAAAACCACTGATGGGTTTTAAGAAGGGAAGATACACAAGCAGTTTTGTGACTGAAAAACAACATCCTTCTAGCTTCAGGGAGGAGAATGGAATGGAAGGAGACATGCTGGGTACAGGGACCAGAAAGGAGGCTGGACAAGTACCAGATAAGAGATGATGGTGGTCTGGACTAGTAGGGCAGTGGTGGTGAGCATCTTTCTGAGAATCTTTTTAAAGATTTTTTTAAGAATAATTTTTTGGGGGGCTGCACTGCATCTTCGTTGCTGCGTGCAGGCTTTTCTCTAGTTGCCACAAGCAGGGACAACTCTCTAGTTGTGGTGCTGGAGCTTCTCACTGCGGTGGCTTTTCTTCTGATGGACCAGGGCTCTAGGGCTTGGGGGCTTCAGTAGTTGCAGTTTCCGGGCTCTGGAACACAGGCTCAATAGCTATGGTGCACGGACTTAGTTGCTCCTCAGCACATGGGATCTTCCCAGACAGGAATCAAACCTGTGTCTTCTGCACTGGCAGGTGGATTCTTACCACTGAGCCACCAGGGAAAACCCTGTCTGAGATTTTAGCGTCTACCTGCCACAGTCTGGATTAAAAAGTTCAGTGGTGAGCCCGACCTTGAACTCCTGTGGCCTGCAAGGTTTAGACTCTGGGACCCCTATGTGAAATGATTCAGGGTAATCTGTGTGCACAGATAAATACATCTCAGTGGCAGCCAGGAGTTTTGGGTTTTGGGTTTCAAAATTTCACTTCCTTCCCTTGGCTCCCAGAGGAATCTGACCACTGACTTTGATTCATTTAATAAATATGCATTGAGTACCCACTGTGCACCAGGCACTCTCCTAGGGACAGAGCAGGAAATGAAAGACAAAAATCTCTGCTCTCTTGGAGCTGGAAGTCCAGTGGAGGGGAGATGGGCAAAAAACAATTGAACAAATAAAATATTCTGAAATGTGGTGCGTGGAATGAAGCAAAGAGAAAGGGTGAGGAGTTAGAATAATGCAAGCAAAAATTAAAGAGTCTAATAATACCAAACTTTGGACAAGATGTCCAGATGAAGAGGATCTCTTCTATGTTGTTGGTGGAAAAGTAAACTGGTACAGCATTCATATATCTCAGGTGCAGCCACCACACCTCCCATAAGATACCGGGGAGACCTTCCAGCACTTGAACACCAGGAGCCCATTTAGGATTGTTAACAGGAACACTCTTCATAAGACCAAAAATCTGACAGTAACACAAATGTCCAGGAATAGGACACTAGATAGAAAAAGTGTAGTACATCCCTGCAATGGAAAAATGAATGAACCCTACACAGGTGCAATCATTCAGATGAATCTTGCCACTATAATAATTAGAAAGTAAATATCAGAGTATTACATACAGCATGGGAAAGTTGCTCAGTCATGTCTGACTCTGCGACCCCATGGACTATAACAGTCCATGGAATTCTCCAGGCCAGAATGCTGGAGTTGGTAGCCTTACCCTTCTCCAGGGGATCTTCCCAACCCAGGTCTCCTGCATTACATACAGCATACCTTTATGCTAAAGCTAAAGGCATGTATTTTTAAGAAAACATTTTAAAAGAGAAAGGAGAAATTGAAACCCTCATACACTGCTGATAGGAATGTAAAATGGGGCAGCAAATCCATTGAGACGGAAAGTAGATTTATGGTTGCCTAGAGCTGGGGGTTACAGCAGAGGAAGAGATGGAGGAGTTAATGAGTAGAGTTTCTTTGGGGAATGATGAAAATATTCTAAAACTGATTGTGGTGATGGATGCATAGCTCACTTAATATCTCATTGAATTGTATATTTTAAATGAGTAAATAGTCTAGTATATAATCTAGTATAGTCTATATAGTCTAGTATATCTCAATAAAGCTGCTCAGCTTTTTTTAAGTGTAAGAGAAGATTTAGGATAAACATTACATCACGTGAGAGGAAGCAGGGGATGGGATGGGTAAGGAGTTCATAGGGGAAGGTAGGTTGTTATCCATGTTCCAGTTCTTGTGTTGGGCTGCTGACGTCACCAGGTTTTACTGTATTATATACAAATAAGTATATACAACCATGACCCGAACCAATCCTGGGCAATGATAAAACTGTCACAGACCTACAATTCTGTGTACCTGAGACACAGGGGAATGGGTGGGCAATAGCAGAGAGTGGCCGGGGCAGGCCATCTCCGGAGAGTCGGTGTGAACTGAGGCTAGAATGAGAGGACCAGCCATGTGGGGATGGGGGTGAAGAATTTTCTAGGCTGAAGAGACAGCGTGTACAAAGGCCCTGAGGTTGGTCCAAGCCTTCTGTGTTTGAGGAATATTCAGGAGACCAGTACTTGAAATTCTAATACCTATATCCCATTTAATCTGTAAAATAACCATATGAGGAAAAAACTGCTTTTTTTCTATGTTAAGGGCAAGCAAAAGGAGGCACTGAGATATGAATACAGGAATCCTGCCTCCATTGAGCATTGAAGCGTCCAGGCTACCGTTGTGAAGGTTTAAACTCGGGGATCTTCAGACCTCAGCTTCCAATAAAAGGCCGGAAGAACAGTTTGGTTGGGAGTAGAGCTTTTTCCTTCCGAGTGCCCTGTGCCTTTAGAGTCGCCCCCTCCCGCCACCGAAGCTCCAATTTCCCTCCCGGGCACCCAGAGCATCACCCCGCCCCCAGCATCTGCGGAGCCGCACCCCGACCCTCCCCACCCCAGACTTTCCGGCTGCGCTCTCAGCCCTCGCCCGCCCAGGGGTGGGTGAGGTCTACAGCCTGACACAGGCACCTTCCAGCCTGGGCACTGCCCACTATGCCCCAGCAAAATGCTACCCTACAGACCCTCACCCCGACCCCTCCCAGCTCCCGACTCCGAGGAGCGACGCTTCAGCGCCCCATCCCATCGCCGGGCCCACGTGCGCGCGGTGAAGGTGACCTCCCCCAGGGGCAGCACACGCCCCGCAGTGCCCGAGCTGGCTCACACGTGGTGAGATGGGAGCGCGCAGCCCCTCCCCGCCACGCGCCTCGAGCGTGCGCCTCGTACACGCCCCTTGGCCGGGCTCCGCCCCCGTGCCCGCGCACGCTTTTCCAGACTCGGGAGGGGCAATCGCGCCCCAGTCTGGCACCGAGCTGGCCGCGATGTGGGTGTGGGACCTGAGAGTGGGGCACCCACGTATCTTCGAACCTCGCCTAAGAACTGTGAAAAGCGGGAAGTTCGTCCTACTCAGGACCCTCTGTTGGTAGGCGAGGTGCGTGCGCTGAGCAAGGAAGAGAGAGCTGGGACCGCGAGCCTGGATGAGTCCTAATCTGCAGATCTTTGGTGTTTCGTACCTGGAAAGTGGGCGGCATGTGCCCTTCTTTCTGAGGACTCGCGTGGTGCCTCAAAGGAGGAGAAAAATGTGAAAAGGTTTGGTTCATCGGACCCAAAACATTTGTTGAGCCCCTATGTGGCTGGATACTAGGCAAGGGTTACATCAATGACACGATGAGGTTGCCCCCTTAAAGAGCTTTCCTGAGCCTACGTCTCCTCACCTTCTGTTCTGGGACGGTTCAAAAAGACGCCCCCTAAAAAGGAGGGAGCCGAGGTCCTACCTGGCGGCAGGTGTCACTGAGTAAGCTAAAATTTCAAAGGCAACGAGAGGCGGGGACTGACTTTGGGAGCCAGATAGGAAGCCTGCTAGGCGTCCCCTCACCCTCCCGCTAGTCCCCAGCCTAAGAAAAGAAACCGACTTCATCCGACACCCCCAATCCCAGCCACCAGACCGCCCAGCCTGGCAGCCCGAGCCCCGCCCCGCTTCGGCAGCCAGCGATTGGGAGATGCAAATACCAGGTTCTCTGCCCAGCAACGGGTGACGCGCCGCCCGAGCGCGAGGCGTGGCCCGGCCGCAGCCCGAGCGGGCACCTCGGTGTTTACACGGGGCGGCCCCGCGCGCGCCGCAGCGGCCCGCAGACGGCGAGGGGGAGGGGTGGCGCGCGCGCCGGCGGGGCCGCGCGGGGAGAAAGACACTGGAAGGCGGCCGGGTGGGGAGCGGCGCGCGCGGGCCGCAGCCGAGCAGGAGGCTGCAAGGAGAGCCCGCCGGGGCCTGAGGGGTGCCGTTCCTCCGCCCCCCGCAAAACAATGTGTGGCGTGCTGCGGGGCACAACTTGCCGGAGGCGGCGGGGGCGCGCTGAGCCCGCCTGAGACCGCGCCGCTGACCTTCTCCCCCCACGCCGTCCGTTGGGCCGGAGCGCCCAGCTCCCCGCTCCCTAGCTCGCGGGGGCCGGGCTGAGCTGCGGGGCGGGGCCGCCCCTCCGTCGCTGCTGCCTCCTCCCCCACCCCCAGCCGCGGAGGATGCGGACGGCCCCCGGCGGCGTCTAGCGGCCCCGGGCCCAGGCGCGATGGTGCAGCAGCGGGGCGCGAGGGCCAAGCGGGACGGCGGGCCACCGCCCCCGGGGCCCGGGCCGGCCGAGGAGGGGGCGCGTGAGCCCGGCTGGTGCAAGACCCCGAGCGGCCACATTAAGAGACCGATGAACGCTTTCATGGTGTGGTCGCAGCACGAACGGCGGAAGATCATGGCCAGTGGCCCGACATGCACAACGCCGAGATCTCCAAGCGCCTGGGCCGCCGCTGGCAGCTGCTGCAGGACTCGGAGAAGATCCCGTTCGTGCGGGAGGCGGAGCGGCTGCGCCTCAAGCACATGGCGGACTACCCGGACTACAAGTACCGGCCGCGCAAAAAGAGCAAGGGGGCGCCCGCCAAGGCGCGGCCCCGCCCCCCCGGCGGCGGCGGCGGCGGTAGCAGGCTCAAGCCCGGGCCGCAGCTGCCTGGCCGCGGGGGCCGCCGAGCGGCGGGAGGGCCCTTAGGGGGCGGCGCGGCGGCGCCCGAGGACGACGACGACGAAGACGACGAGGAGCTGCTGGAAGTGCGCCTGGTGGAGACCCCCGGGCGCGAGCTGTGGAGGATGGTCCCGGCGGGGCGGGCCGCCAGAGGACCAGCCGAGCGTGCCCAAGGGCCGTCGGGCGAGGGGGCGGCTGTCACTGCCGCCTCCCCAAATCCGTCGGAGGACGAGGAGCCGGAGGAAGAGGAGGAGGAGGCGGCGGCGGCCGAGGAAGGCGAAGAGGAGAAGGTGGCGTCGGGGGAGGAGCCGTTGGGCTTTCTGTCCAGAGGGCCCCCCGGCCCCGCGGGCCTGGACTGCAGCGCCCTGGACCGCGATCCGGACCTGCCGCCCCCCTCGGGCACGTCGCACTTCGAGTTCCCGGACTACTGCACCCCCGAGGTTACCGAGATGATCGCAGGGGACTGGCGCCCGTCTAGCATCGCCGACCTGGTTTTCACCTACTGAGCCCATCGTCAGCGGGGCGCGCACGCCCCCAAACCAGCTGTTTACATACAGGAATCAGGTATTGGGGCCCCTCGGAGGCCGAGGCTGGCACCCCATCTCCCGCACAGCCTCCCCCCTCCTAGACGTGCCCATCCCCCTTCAAATCCAGACAAGCCCTTCCCCCGCAGACACACCCCAAGACAGCCCAACCCCCACCCTTTCTCCGACAACCGAGCCTTTCCCCATCTTGCCCCCTCCCGCGAGCCACCAGCAGCCATTGCTCCATAAATTGTATTACTCTACTGTCCAGAGGAGACAGATTAGGGCAAAGGTGCAGAAGCAACTTATAAAGGGCCTTCTAACAGCCTGGGTCAGAGACAGGGCCCTGAATTTTGGTTTCTGTCTCCTAGTGAAGTGCTATTTTAGGGTGCTGCCCCTCCCAGCTTGAACCTGCAGATGGTGTTAGGCTGGTAGCTCGGGGTCTGGAGCTGTGGGGCTGGTCCTCACGCCTAGCATGTAACTGGCCCCTAGTGTAGATGTACTGAATGACTGAAGACTGTCTCTTATACACATCTCAGCCAGCCCCCCCCCCTCCTCCGATACACCTCCCATCCTCTCCGAGAGACCTGTACCCCTCCCCCATTTTCCACACGCCCCTCCTCTTGGCCGGAGGACACGCCCCTGCCCTTGGCTCTAGACTCCCTCCGCCTGCTCCCAGCCCGCCTTCTGTCTCGTTTAGGGGGGCGCTGCAGCTGGGCGGCCCTGCGCCCTCCTCCAGTGCCCTTCCCTCCCGGGGAGGGGGAGGGGCACGCTCCTTTTCCCCCGGGAGCATTGGGACCCCGCCCCCTTCTTGCGCATGCCTACTGCTTCTTGGGAGGAGGGGTCTGGTCCCTGCTGAACCACTAGCCTCGGTCAGCCGCTCTGGGAAGAAGGGGGGCGGATATAGAGCGATCCTGAGAAATCGTTTGATCCAGGAGCCACGGCTTCCGTTCAACCCGACGGGGCGTCACTGCCTTAAATGGGAGGAGCAGTCGGAAGGGGGAGAAAGACTAGCCAGCCCGGAAGGGTTGGTATGGAGCTTGGAACTCCCAAGTGGCATAGCCCCTTTCCCCTTACGGGGTCGCCCAGCCCATATGCACCCCCGCCCCCACCCCCCACCGACTGCTTGACTGCCTCAACAGCGTGTCTTGGTTCCAAGAAGCCAACCTTTCTTTCCCCCACCTGGGAATTGGGGGGCAGGGTTTTTCTCTGGAAATGCTTCAGGAGAGAAAAAGAAAACTCAGAATCGACATGTCGTTTGTGTGGGGACAGGGTCCTTTTGTCCGCCCCACCCCCTCCCCAAGTGCCCTTATCACCTCAGGGCACATTTCCAGCCTGGACCCCCTCCTAAGCCCACCACCCCTTCCAGTCATCCAGATCCCTTTGCCTACAGTGACAGTATTCAGTGGGAGAAACACGTCGGTACTCAACTAGGGGGTTGAGACTGAGGCATGATAGCAATGAAGAGGCAAGAAGAGACCCCCCCCCTTTCAGCAGCTGGCTCGAGAGACCATCACCTGGGCCAGTGAGACTGAAGGGAGGTCCAGAGCAGTGGTGTGCTATTGGCGCCCAGCGCTACTGTGTCCAGTTTGGGGTGCCCTTGGGAAACCCTGCCCCTGATGCTGTTACCCTCTCCCTCCAACTCCCAGCTCAAGCTCCGCCCCTCCGGCCTCCCCATGCCCCCTTTACCCTCACTACCTGTATCTCACCGGCGTGTGTTCACCCTCCCGGGTGTGCACACACTCTCATTCACACACACAAATCTCAGGAACAAACGGTCCCAGAGTCCGCCGGGACCCCTGCCCAGGGTCTCTGCAGGGCTCTGCCCCACGCGTTCCCGTCGCTGACAAAGCCACCAGCTGCCTCCTTTAAGCTTGGTGCTCCGGCTCTGGGCCTTCTTGCGCGCGCTCTTTCTCTCTCTCTTTCTCTCTCTTTTTTTTTTTTAAAGAAAAATAACAACAACAAAAAAAGACAATGAAAAATCCCAGAAAACGTCATGTGAGTGAAGAGATGTCACTGTCTGTGGTCTTGGAGAACTAGTCTCGTAGCTGAGGGGAGGGGTCCCTCTGATCTGGGGCACTGGCACCCACAGCAGGACTTACGCCAGGACTGAATAAAGTGTATTTGCCCCATCTTGCCCTGTGGTTCTACATGTCTTTGCCTTTCCTCAACCCTCCCCAAACAGTCTGACAGATTCAAGTCCCTGTGACTTAGCACCATGCAGGAAGAGCTCGAGGTTCCAGGCAAAGAGGCACCTGGCCCCTCTAGGCCTCTCTGCTCCCTCTGTCTCAGGACTCCTGGTCTTCATTAAGGATGGCAGACTTGTCCCTACAGAGGTCAGGCAGGTGACATGAATGAATGAGAGTCTGGGTGGACACTGGCTTCATGACCCACTTCAAGGGGAGCAATTGCTCACCTCCTGCCAGTTGTGACCCTGTGGGAGTGCAGCCCACTGTGCCCAGGCGGCTAAATTTTCAAGAGAAGATGTAAATCTGGATGTTTCTGTGAACATCTCAATTTCAAAATGAAAGCTGGTTCAAATATTTTTTTAAAATCCTTAGGGACCAAGTGAAACACGTGTGTAGGCACACCTGGTTCCAAGGGCATCAATTTGACCCTGACCTTAATGAAGATTAAGAATCAGGGTTGACCATGACTGACTCATGTTGATGTTTGTTAAAAAACCAACACAATACTGTAAAAGCAATTATCTTTCAAATAAAAAGAATCAGGGTTGAGCCACAATGTCTAGGCCCAAACCCTGATACCACCACTGAGCACCTGTGTGCCCCTGAGCACATTAACTTTACCCTGACTATTTTTTTCCATTTATGTGACATGGGGATGATAATAACACCTGCTTCAGAATAAAGTTTGAGGTGAGAGGCATTTAACATGGTGCTCCATAAATTGTATTACTCTACTGTCCAGAGGAGACAGATTAGGGCAAAGGTGCAGAAGCAACTTATAAAGGGCCTTCTAACAGCCTGGGTCAGAGACAGGGCCCTGAATTTTGGTTTCTGTCTCCTAGTGAAGTGCTATTTTAGGGTGCTGCCCCTCCCAGCTTGAACCTGCAGATGGTGTTAGGCTGGTAGCTCGGGGTCTGGAGCTGTGGGGCTGGTCCTCACGCCTAGCATGTAACTGGCCCCTAGTGTAGATGTACTGAATGATTGAAGAAGGCAGCAGAAGCACGATGATTCCAGTCCTTGAGATTCTTACCAGTGTGTTTTGGGAACTGAGACCAAGGCTTTTCAAAACTTTTGTCCCAGGGGGACCCCTGTCCCCCTTATTCTTCCTCTACCAGATCCAGTGAATTCCTTAGGTTGGACAAAGTGTGTTTGCCCAGTAAGAACCAAGGCCAAGTGTTCAGACCTCATTTAGAGAGGGTATTTGGGACTGGAATACCATAGATGTTTTGAAAGAGGACTAGAGCAGGTTTGGGAGGTCTGGGCATCTACAGAAGGGGTCTGGGAGTACAGGAATTATAGTGAATGCTTCCTCATAGTCTCTGTGATTGGAAACAAGGTGGCCACAAACCAAAACAAAACCTTTAAGAAAGAAAAGGTGGGGAAGAGAACTGATTCACCCCAGGGCAGCCTGCATCTGGTGTCAATGTATGCAAGTATAAATCCCTGCCACTTAAGTTTCAACCTTCAGGTGGAACAGACACAGTATTTGCCCTGCCCTGCACCCCTGGGTACTCATCCTAGGGCCCTTTCAGGGTGGCTTGGGTTTGTCCATGCTGGCAGCACAGTTTGACCTCCTGTACCCAATCCTGCCTCCACCCTCTTCTTTTCACAGGTCTTTATCCCTAATAAATATCTTGCATCTGAAACTTGGTCTCAGTGTTTGCTTCTGGAAAACCCAGTCTGCAACAGAGGGTGGAAGGGACAGGACAAAGGGAATAGGGTCACTGGCCCAGCAACCGCAGCTGAGCTGGTCACCTTTGATGCCCACCCCATCAGGAGGAGTCCAACTGTCTCCCCATCCTGGGCTGCACACATTCCACTCTTCCAGTTGGAGTCAATTAGAAACCCCAGCCTCAGCCTACAAGTCACTCCAGAGTGCTCTGCTGGTGGTGTTCTCATTTGCAGTCCCTCCCCTGGCCTAGGCTGGAGAGAGAGGCTAACGGTCTGTGTTTGCCCTTCACAATGCCCTGGGAGGGAGCAGAGCAGGGAATGTATAAGATCCCAAGGCAGAGTGGTGCTAGAGCACTGCGGGCCTTGGGCCACCCGCCTCCCCTTCGGAGGCCTTAGTCCTACCCTCACTCTCCCACCCTGCTGCTCCCAGGGTGATGCGGGGGAGAGAGAACTAGGAATAGAAGAGAGATCATTTATTGTTTTGGTTCCTTCCATTTCAGAAGGAAATGGATTCCGACCTGTGAAAGGTGCAGGCAGACCTGCTTATGTGGACTCTGGGGACACCTAGTGGCTGAAAGGAGTAGGACGCATTGGGAGGTTAGCAGGGTGTGTCCCACCCACTCCAATCCTCCGTTCATGCTCTCTGATACATCTCTGGGTCAAGTTCCTGGCATAGGCTGTTTGAACCATTTGGTTCCAGGGCTTTAAAAACACCTATAGGCTAATGTATTGACCATCTGTTCCTATGTAACAAAATGCAACAAAGTTAATGGCTTCAAACAACATGCATTTCTTATTTCATAATCTCCATGGGCGTGGAGTGCTTAGCTGGGTTCTCTGCTCAAGATCTCTCAAGATTGCAGTCCAGCTGTTGGCTGAGCTGTGTTCTCTTCTGAAGCTCAGTGTCCTCTTCCAAAAATCACGTGGAGTGGGCAGAACTCAGTTCCTTGTGGTTAAAGGACTGAGGCCCTGTTTTCTTCCTGTCAGCTGGTGCCATTCTGGATTCCTAAAAACCACTCGCAGTTTCCTCACAGGCCCCCTCTCAGCATGGCGGCTTATTTTGTCAAAGCCAGCAGGAGAATCTCTGCAGCTTCAAGTCCCTTGGCTCAAGAAAGACTTTCTTTTAAAGGGCTCACCCAAGGAAATGGGCCTTTTGATTCACTAAATTTCAACTAATTTAATCACATTTACTTGGATCACATTTATGAAATCCCTTCACCTTTGTCAATAATGTAACTTAAAATAATGCTGATTAGGACTGGTGCTGAAGCTCCAATCCTTTGGCCACCCGATGGGAAGAACCGTATTCCACTCTTCCAGTTGGAGTCAATTAGAAACCCCAGCCTCAGCCTACAAGTCACTCCAGAGTGCTCTGCTGGTGGTGTTCTCATTTGCAGTCCCTCCCCTGGCCTAGGCTGGAGAGAGAGGCTAACGGTCTGTGTTTGCCCTTCACAATGCCCTGGGAGGGAGCAGAGCAGGGAATGTATAAGATCCCAAGGCAGAGATGGTGCTAGAGCACTGCGGGCCTTGGGCCACCCGCCTCCCCTTCGGAGGCCTTAGTCCTACCCTCACTCTCCCACCCTGCTGCTCCCAGGGTGATGCGGGGGAGAGAGAACTAGGAATAGAAGAGAGATCATTTATTGTTTTGGTTCCTTCCATTTCAGAAGGAAATGGATTCCGACCTGTGAAAGGTGCAGGCAGACCTGCTTATGTGGACTCTGGGGACACCTAGTGGCTGAAAGGAGTAGGACGCATTGGGAGGTTAGCAGGGTGTGTCCCACCCACTCCAATCCTCCGTTCATGCTCTCTGATACATCTCTGGGTCAAGTTCCTGGCATAGGCTGTTTGAACCATTTGGTTCCAGGGCTTTAAAAACACCTATAGGCTAATGTATTGACCATCTGTTCCTATGTAACAAAATGCAACAAAGTTAATGGCTTCAAACAACATGCATTTCTTATTTCATAATCTCCATGGGCGTGGAGTGCTTAGCTGGGTTCTCTGCTCAAGATCTCTCAAGATTGCAGTCCAGCTGTTGGCTGAGCTGTGTTCTCTTCTGAAGCTCAGTGTCCTCTTCCAAAAATCACGTGGAGTGGGCAGAACTCAGTTCCTTGTGGTTAAAGGACTGAGGCCCTGTTTTCTTCCTGTCAGCTGGTGCCATTCTGGATTCCTAAAAACCACTCGCAGTTTCCTCACAGGCCCCCTCTCAGCATGGCGGCTTATTTTGTCAAAGCCAGCAGGAGAATCTCTGCAGCTTCAAGTCCCTTGGCTCAAGAAAGACTTTCTTTTAAAGGGCTCACCCAAGGAAATGGGCCTTTTGATTCACTAAATTTCAACTAATTTAATCACATTTACTTGGATCACATTTATGAAATCCCTTCACCTTTGTCAATAATGTAACTTAAAATAATGCTGATTAGGACTGGTGCTGAAGCTCCAATCCTTTGGCCACCCGATGGGAAGAACCGACTCACTGGAAAAGACCCTGATGCTGGGAAAGATTGAGGACAGGAGGAGAAGGGGGTGACAGAGGATGAGATGGTTGGATGGCATCACCGGCTCAATGGACATGAGTTTTAGCAAACACCCTAAGATGGTGTAGGACAAGGAATCCTGGTCTTCAGTCTATGGGGTCACAAAGAGTTGGACTGAACGCCTGAACAGCAATCACAATAACGACATCTATCATGCCCCTTGGTCTCACCCACACTGGGAGGAAGAGTTTGTATTAGGCACAAACACAGAGGGGAGAGGGGAATCTTGGGAGCCATCTTAGAATTCTTTTTATCAGAACTGTAGAGTCTCAAGCCTATGTCTCCATCCCAACACTGTTAGAGTCAGTAAGTCAGTATGTCTACCTGCTTTTTTGTCATCTCCCCTGGGATATCTAATTGGCATCTGAAACTTGGTATATGTGAAAATGAAGTCTAGTTTCCCCAATCTGGCCAAGCCCGCTGCTCCACCCACATCTTCACAACATCTTATATTGCTAATAGGCCAGCAACCTACAGACCATGGGGTTGCACAGGGTCAGACACGACTGAGCAACTAAGCGCATCAGCCTCTGGGTCATCCTTGACTCTTCTTCACGGCTTCCTTATCCTTATAGACCATTGGTTTTATCTTCACAGTGTGTCCTATATCCTATTACCTTCCACCTTGTCCAAGGCCACTCTCCTGGTTCTAGCCCCCACCATTTCTTGCCTGGTATTCTGTACCAGCCATTTCACTGAACTTGCTTTGCCCTAATCACAAAGGCTTGTTATCCACAAAGCCAGCAAAGAAATCTGTTTCAACTATAGATCGGACTATATACTGTCTCTGCTCAAAACTCTCCAGTGGATCCCATCTCATTCAGACTAAAAGCCAAAGAAAATCCTCATCATGGCCTGTGAAACCCTGTGGGATCCCTGTGGGATCATCTCCTGCCACTTTTCCCTTCTCCCACCACACTCCACACTGGCTTCCTTGCTATTCCTCAAAACTGCCAAGCACACACCCACCAGAGGCCCTTTGCACTGCTGTTCACGCTGCTTGAAATGCTCTTCTCCCAGACATCCACTGGCTTGCTCTCTCACTTGCTTTGGTCTCAGCTCCAATGTTACTAACTCAGAGTGGTCTTCCCTGACAGTTCATATAAAGTATTATCCTCCCTCCAATGCTTGCTCCTTACTTTGCTTCATTTTTAATAATAAATAGCATTTATAGCTATCTGGCATTTATCACATACAGTTTTTATTTTGTATGTATCTCTCCAACTAGTGTGTAAACTTGATAAGGAAGGAATGGCCTCTGCATTGGGCTCCATGCCTTAGATCATTGAGTCACTCATTTGCTTACCCAAGCAACAAACATTTATTACCATCCTGCTTTGCCACACTCTGCTAGCAGCTGGGTGTACAAAGGTGAAGAAAACAGACATGATCCATCCTCACTGAACCCTCAGGTCAGAGGAACAGAAAGACCAATAAACACAGGGATGGAAATGCATTGATGGAGATGGACAGCGGGGTTTGGGGGGACACAGAGGAGGGCCTTAATCCAGTCATGGAGCAGGGTGTGGTCAGGTCACCTCCTTGAGGAGATGATGTGTAGGCTGTGACTGAGACCTCCGTGAGTTGCTGTGATTTTAGGACATGGCTACAAGTTCTTTGACATCCCTCCCATGAATTTGCTTCCCCTTGAATCTGGACTGGTCTTTGTGATTCTCTTGTTACTGCTGGGATGCAGGAATGGCGCTATCGGTTTCCAAGCTTAGGTCACACTGAACTACTGTAAGAAGTCCAACAACCCTGAGATTGTCATGTGATGAAGAAGCCCCCAAACACATGGAGGGACCACATGCAGTTGTGCCAGGTGATACAGACACTGTCAAGGCTCCAGAAACATGAATGAAGAAGACTTCAGATGATTCCAGCCCCTAGTCACTCAAGTCTTCCCAGGAGAGGTTCATAGAGCAGAGAAAAACCACCCCCTCTTACTGCTGTTGTTTAGTTGCTAAGCTGTGCCCAACTCTTTTGTGACCCCATGGACTTTAGCTTCCAGGCTCCTCTGCCCACTGTATTTCTCAGGATATACAAGAATACTAGAATGGGTTGCCATTTCCTTCTCCAGGGGAATCTTCTCAGCCCAGGGATCAAACCCATGTCTCCTGCTTGGCAGGTGGATTCTTTACCCACTGTGTCACCTGGGAAGCCCCCACCCTTTCTTGCGCTGTCTGAATTCCTGAACCACAAAGCCCACGAGCAAAATGAAACAGCAGCTATTAATATTTGCACTATTTAATTCTGGGGACAGTTTGTTATGCACCAATTAAAGTCAGAAGAGTAGGGTGAGACAGATGTAGGGGAAGGAAAAATCTTTCTAGACACCAGTCAGTTCAAGAGGGAAGACTTGGCAAGAGAGGCTGATATGGGACTTCCCTGGTGGTTCAGCGGTAAAGAATCCACCTGCCAATGCAGGGGGTTACGGGTTTGATCTCTGATCCTGGAAGATCTCACATGCTGAGGGGCAACTGAGCCCATGCAGCACACTACTCAGCCTGTGCGCAGCAACTACTGAAGCCCGAGCACCCTGGAGCCCACGTTCTGCAACAAAAGAAGCCACCACAGTGAGAAGCCTGCACGCCGCAACTGGAAAGCAATCTCCGCTCGAGGCAACTAGAGAAAGCTCTGGCACAACAACAAAGACCCAGCACAGCTAAAAATAAATTTTTTTTTTTTTTAAAGAGAGAGGCTGACATGGAAGGAAGTTGGTTGTGGCTAGAGGGAATGGTGGAGAGAAAGGAGATTGACTGGCAAGAGCATCAAGGGCCCTGAAGGCATTTAGACTTTACCCTGGGTCTCCAGATTGCATCCCAAGGATTTTCTGAACTCACAGATCTGACCACTGTCGAAAACTGTGGTGACTACCTATCACTTACAGGATAAAGTCTAGATTTCTTGGCCTGGCCTTCAAGGCTGTTTGTGGTTGATGTCTTCACTGATTTATAGACTTTTTCAGCTACCAGCTCTATCCAGTGACAATGCCCTCCCATGCCATTTGTCTTTACTTTTCTTGAGAACTGGAGGGACTTTAGGCTAATCACCTTGCCGTCTGAGGCCTTAGTTTCCCCATCTGTACAGTTAGGTGGTCGGACTAGACGTCTTTAGGAGAGTATCCAGCTTGGCATTCTAGGAACCTACGAAACCGGCATGTCTAACTTCTTCCAGGTTGCCTAGCAATGGACACCAACCCTCTCCCCCATTCTCAGAGGTTTCTTAGCAACCCAGTTTCTCACCCTCGGTTGTTTTCAGGGTTTCCTGTTAACTAAATGAATCTCAAGTTCTGCTTTTCCTGCTCAAAAAAAGTCTGAGACCAAGGAATCTCTTTGGAGACCTGGATACAAACTCAGAATGAAAAAAAGCCTTTTTGAGTCAGTGGAAGATTTGCTATGAGAAGTTACACAGCCCCCACATAATTTAACATTTCTCCTGCTGAGTGTCTCCTCTCGAATCTGGCCTCTGTGACCAACAGTCTAGAGTCTAAGTGACCCTGGGCCACTTTCTAGACTCTAGTCTTGAGGAACTTGCAACCTTCACCTCTTCTTTCCTGGAATTCTCATTTTGGGGATCCAGTCACCAGGCTGTGAGGAAGCTCGAGAAACTGTGGAGAGTCCTGCATGGAGAAGAACTGAGGCCCTTGGCCCTCAGCCCCAGCTGAGCTCCCACTTGACAGCCTTTACCAACTACTTGCTGGCCCTGTTAGCAAGCCATCTTGGAAGTGGCTCTTCCCAGCCCCCAGTCAAGCCACCACAGCTGATGCTAAGTTGAGCAGGCTCAAATTTTCCCACTGAGGCCTGCCAGTTGCAGATTTGTGAGGAAAATAACGATCGTTGCTATTTTAAGTTACTAAGTTTTGAGTTGGTTTGTTATATTAATAACAACCAGACAAATGCTTCGGCCTAGAAGTGACACGCATCACTCTGTTTGTAGCTCACTGGCCAGAACAAATCCCATGGCTCTGTCTAACCTCAAGGGTAAAGCACGTGGAAGCTTGGTGAGTGGTATATGTCTCTATCATAGTGATTCAATAAAACCTCTTTGAAAGATTACATATGAGCAGAGCTCTGAATAAAGCCAGAAACTAGCTATGTAGATAGCTAGAGAAAAGAAAGAAAGACACAGAAGCAAACAGGTGCAAAGTCTCTGAAGCCTTGAGGTAGGAGTTTGCCCAGGGTGCTGGGTTCATTCAAGGAAGAACAAGGAGGCCAGTGTGGCTGGAGCCCAGTGAGTGAGGGAATGGAAGAGATGAGATCAAAGATGGAAGTAAGGTTGGGATTCAGTTCAGTTCAGTGGCTCATCTGTGTCCGACTCTTTGCAGCCCCATGAACTGCAGCATGCCAGGCTTCCCTGTCCGTCACCAACTCCCAGACTCTACCCAAACCCATGTCCGTTGAGTTGGTGATGCCATCCAACCTTCTCATCCTCTGTCATCCCCTTCTCTTGCCCTCAATCTTTCCCAGCATCAGGGTCTTTTCCAATGAGTCAGTTCTTCACATCAGGTAGCCAAAGTATTAGAGTTTCAGCTTCAACATCAGTCCCCAGGACTGATCTTCTTTAGGATGAACTTGTTGGATCTCCTGGCAATCCAAAGGACTCTCAAGAGTCTTCTCCAACAGCACAGTTCAAAAGCATCAATTCTTCAGCACTCAGCTTTCTTTATAGTCCAACTCTCACATCCACACACAACTACTGGAAAAACTATAGCTTTGACTAGATGGACCTTTGTTGGCAAAGTAATGTCTCTGCTTTTTAATATGCTGTCTAGGTTGGTCATAGCTTTTCTTCCAAGGAGCAAGCATCTTTTAATTTCATGGCTGTAGTCACCATCTGCAGTGATTTTGGAGCTCAAAAAAGGTTGGGGGTGTGCGATTAGAGGCCACAGTAAGGACTGGTTTGCAGCATCTACTGCTGCATAAGCAAGCTATTGCACAGCTTATACCTGAAAACAACATCGTTTTGTTATCTTTCAAGATTCTGTGTGTTTATGGAATTCAGTAGGATGGTTCTTCTGCTCATGTGATGTCTTCTGGGGGCTCAAGCAGGCTGGAACATCCAAAATGACTCACCCACATGGTGCTGTCTAATACAGTAGTTGGTGCTAGCTGTAAACTGGAAGTTTGGCTGGGGCTATCAAATGCAGCATCTACAGGTAGCTTCTTCACACAGCTTGGGTTTCTTCTGCATGGGACTGGGATCCAAGAGGGAGAATTTCACAAGTGAGTATTCTACAGGGGGGTTGAAAAGGAAGCTGTTCCTCTTGAAAGCCAGGTCCAAAGCATTACCTTCATCCCATTCTCTTGGTTAAAGTGGACACTGGGCCAGCTCAGATGAGGAGGAACAAAGTGACAAAGAGTTTGTGGCCATCTTTAATCCACCGGTCTTTTCCTTTTACCCTGAGTAAGATGAGATGCTCTGGAGGGTTTTGAGCAGGGAATGAGAGAATCTGACTCGCAGTTTAAAGGATCATCATGGTTGCAATGCAGAGAAGAGCCCACTAGGGGTAGAGCAAAAGCACTGGGTGTCTGGAAATGGGTGATGGGGGTCTGAGATGGCAGTAGCTGTGCCGGAAGTAAGGCCCTAACAGCAAGATTTATACCACTGACACTTGGTTGTCCAATATGGTGGTCACTAACCACATGTGGCTGTTTAAAATTAAATTTAGAGGAATTCCCTGACAATCCGGTGGTTAGGACTCTGTACTTCCACTGCAGGAGACCCTGGTTCCACCTGTGGTCAGGGAACCAAGTTTCACAGAGTGGCCTAAAAACAAAAACAAATTAAGTTTTAGAGTAACTAAAATATATAAAATTTGGAATTCACTTCCTTAGTTGCACTAGCCACATTTCATATATTTAATAGCCAAATATGGCCAGTTAGTTCTGGTATAGGCAGCACAGATATAGAACATTTCTGTCTTTGCAGAAAACTTTACTGGATGGGGCTGACCTGGACCTTCTCATCTCTTATAAGTTTTCACACCTAAAATCTTTGACTACAGGGTCTCACATTTTGACTTGGGCTCCCTTCCTTCCCATCCGCTTATTTTTGGACTGCACTGAGCTCTTCAGCCTGGAATCCTTGCATCTTCTCCAGGTCCATCTGCTCCGCTCCTAGGCTGCCTTCTTCATGAAGTCAGGATCTGTCATGAGGTCCATCATGGAATCTGCTTTCTCCCTTTCTCTCTGCAGCCCCTATCACCCTCTCCTTTGCCCCATCCATTCAAGGGAACCCTAACCCAGGAGCTGGGGTACCAGCAGCCTTCTTTTCTCCTGGTTCTGACATTGCCAAAGAAAGTCACAGCCATGCAGACTGCTGTCTCCACAGATCACAGCCATAAAACCATCAGAGCAAATTCAGAGTCTGTCACATTGTGGCAGACTTTGGGCAAGAGACTTACCTTCCCACACCCAGGGTTTACCATCTATAAAGTGGGAATTATCATAGCTCCTATCTCATAAGGTTATTGAAAAGTAAAATTTCCTGCCACATAGTAAACGCTTAATACGTGGTAGCCATCACCATCATTATCATCACTGAGTGTCCAAATCTTTACCGCCATTTGAAAAAATGGTAAAATATATGCAACATGAAATGTATCATTAGCAACATGTGGTATATTCATAATGTTATACAATCATCACCACTATCTAGTTCTGGAATATCTTCATCACCCCATAAGGAAACGCACCAAGAAGTCACTTCCCATTCCTCCCTTATCCTAGCCCCTAGGAACTGTTAATCTGCTCTCTGTCTCTATGGATTTTCTGAGCCTGGGTATTTCATATAAATGGAATCATAAAATATGTGGCCTTTGTGTCTTCTTACTACCCTTTGAAATGGTGTTTCAAAGGGACGGTACTAAAACCTTCCTCTCTCCGCAGTCAGATGCTCCACCCTGGAGCTATAAGTCCTCAGTTTCTTAATTGATAATACCTCTTGTTTTCCTAAAGAACATTCAGTTTATCACGTTTCTTGTCACTCAACTTCTCCTTCCCTTCTCACCCGCAAACAATAAAAATAGTAGTAATGACCATAATATATTGAGTTCTTATTCTGTTCCAGGTGCTTTGCTAAGCGTTATCTATATACATTCCATTTTCACTCTTATAACCCTTTTGAGAGGCAATTGTTAATATCATCTCGATTTTATCTCAGTTAGGGAAACTAAAGCTCAGAGCATTGAAATCACGTAAGCAGAGAGTGGTAGAACTGGGGATTCAAGACTGGCTCTGTCTGACTCCAGAGTTCAACTCACAAACACCATGTCCCTCTTCTCAGTGGCCTTCATTCTCTCCTTCCCTGGGTCTCAGAAGACACTGATTCCTGCCTATCCTGCTGGCTCAATGCCAAACCACCTACCTATACATGTGACCTCATCCCTTCCCATTAACTTCCCAATCCCATCCATCCCCTCTCTCACATCATCGGAGCCTAAGCTGATTCAGACCACTGCGGACAGGAATCATCTGGCATTTGCTCACTTCTCTGGTGCTTGAACGGGGATGACTCACAGACCAAGCTCAAGTGGGATGGTGGCTACTGCGGACTCTCCGTGTGATTCTGGCTTTCTCGCAGCATGGCAGCCTCAGGGCAGCAGACTTCTTGCCTGGTACCTCTGGTCTCCAAAAGCTGGAGTTCCAGGGGAAGTGCTTGTCCTTTCACGTCCTGGCCACAGAATTCAGAGCATCATTTCCACCATATTCTATTAGTTGAAGCAGTCGTCGGCTCACCCGAGATACAAAGAGAGGGTACCTATATCCCACCTCATTGTAGGAGAAGCAGTAAGGGATTTGCAGCCATGTTTTAAAACCGCTGCAGGTTATTTCCAATCTTTTTTTTTTTTTTTTAAGTTTATTTAGTTCGTTGGTTGTTTTTGGTTGCGCTGGGTCTTCGTTGCTGTGCCACGGCTTTCTCTAGTTGTGGTGAGTGGAGGCTACTCTTGGTTGCGGTGCACAAATTCCTCATTGAAGTGGCTTCTTTTGTGGCAGAGAGCAGGCTCTAGGCACCTGGGCTTCAGTAGCTGCAGCTCTCAGGCTCTAGAGCAGCGGCTTGGTAGTTCTGGTGCACAAGCTTAGTTGCTCTGTGACACGTGGCATCTTTCTGGACCAGGGAGCGAACCCATGTCCCGTGCACTGGCAGGTGGATTCCTATCCACTGTACCACCAGGGAAGACCTGTTTCCAATCTTTTGCTATTCTGGCACTTCATTTTACCCCCTAACATCTCTGAATCCATTCATTTCTGTGCAAGGAGACATCATCTCTAATGTGGAGTCTCTTTCGTTCTCCTTTGTACACAGAAGAACTGTACAAAAAAGATCTTCATGACCCAGATAATCACTATGGTGTGATCACTCACCTAAAGCCAGACATCCTGGAATGTGAAGTCAAGTGGGCCTTATAAAGCATCACTACGGGCTTCCCTCGTGGTCCAGTGGTTACGAGTCTTCCTTGCAGTGCCTGGGACACAGGTCTGATCCCTGGTAGGGGAAGATCCCACATCCCATGGAGCAATTAAGTTTGAGGGCAACAACAAAGACCCAGTGCAGCCAAAACTAATCAAAAATCAACAAAATCTTAAACAAAAAAAATAAGTGAAACATACAGTGTTTCATGGCGGCAAATGCTATTGAGAAAAATCAAGAAGAGTGGCAAAGAAGGCTGACATCAGGGTAATGCTGCAATTTCAAAAGAGAAAATCTTTAGGGTCTAGGGCTTGATAAAGAGGGCATAGAAATGACACTAAAAGCACAATCTATAAAAGAAAAATGATAAATTGAACTTCATCAAAATTAGAAACTTAAAAAAAAGAAGAAAGCATCACTACGAACAAAGCTAGTGGAGGTGATGGAATTCCAGTGGAGCTATTTCAAATCCTGAAAGATGATGCTGTGAAAGTGCTGCACTCAATATGCCAGCAACTTTGGAAAACTCAGCAGTGGCCACACGACTGGAAAAGGTCAGTTTTCATTCCAATCCCAAAGAAAGGCAATGCCAAAGAATGCTCAAACTACTGCACAATTGCACTCATCTCACACACTAGTAAAGTAATGCTCAAAACTCTCCAAGCCAGGCTTCAGCAATACATGAATCGTGAACTTCCAGATGTTCAAGCTGGTTTTAGAAAAGGCAGAGGAACCAGAGATCAAATTGCCAACATCCACTGGATCATGGAAAAAGCAAGAGAGTTCCAGAAAAACATCTATTTCTGCTTTACTGACTATGCCAAAGCCTTTTACTGTGTAGATCATAATAAACTCTGGAACATTCTGAAAGAGATGGGAATACCAGACCACCTGACCTGCCTCTTGAGCAATCTGTATACAGGTCAGGAAGCAACAGTTAAACTGGACATGGAACAATGGACTGGTTCCAAATAGGAAAAGGAGTACATCAAGGCTGTATATTGTCACCCTGCTTATTTAATTTATATGCAGAGTACATCATGAGAAACGCTGGGCTGGAAGAAGCACAAGCTGGAATCAAGATTGCCAGGAGAAATATCAATAACCTCAGATATGCAGATGACACCACCCTTATATAGCAGAAAGTGAAGAGGAACTTTAAAAAAGCCCCTTAATGAAAGTGAAAGAGGAGAGTGAAAAATTTGGCTTAAAGCTCAACATTCAGATAACTAAGATCATGGCATCCGGTTCCATCACTTCATGGGAAATAGATGGGGAAACAGTGGAAACAGTGTCAGACTTTATTTTGGGAGGCCCCAAAATCACTGCAGATGGTGATTGCAGCCATGAAATTAAAAGACGCTTACTCCTTGGAAGAAAAGTTATGACCAACCTAGACAGCATATTAAAAAGCAGAGACATTACTTTGCCAACAAAGGTCCGTCTAGTCAAGGCTATGGTTTTTCCAGTGGTCATGTATGGATGTGAAAGTTGGACTGTGAAGAAGGCTGAGCGCTGAAGAATTGATGCTTTTGAACTGTGGTGTTGGAGATGACTCTTGAGAGTCCCTTGGACTGCAAGGAGATCCAACCAGTCCATTCTAAAGGAAACCAGTCCTGGTGTTCACTGGAAGGACTGATGCTGAGGCTGAAACTCCAATACTTTGGGTACCTCATGCAAAGAGTTGACTCATTGGAAAAGACCATGATGCTGGGAGGGATTGGGGGCAGGAGGAGAAGGGGATGACAGAGGATGAGATGGCTGGATGGCATCACTGACTCCATGAACGTGAGTCTGAGTGAACTCCAGGGGTTGGTGATGGACAGAGAGGCCTGGCGTGCTGTGATTCATGGGGTTGCAAAGAGTCGGACACGACTGAGCGACTGAACTGACTGACTGACTAACTTGTTCCCATGCTTGAGCTTTCTATCCTGTTCTTCCAAGGGATTGGCAGCCAGACAGATCTTTTCAGAGTGCAGATCAGAGCACATCCCTCCCCTCTTTACAACCTTTCCATGGCTCCCTACTACTCGGGTTGAAAGCCAAATTCCTTACCTTGGCTTATGAGGCCTTGAAGGATCTCAGGTCTGCCTGCCTCTCCAGCTTCCTCTCCTGTCACGGGGGAGGCCTTCAGTCTTGACTTCCAGGAATTCCTCTTCTTCTCTCTCTCTCTCTCACACACACACATGCAATTAAAAGTGTGTAAGTACTGCATACAAAGCACTTAGAGAAGCCCTTTGCACTCCCGGAGCATTATATATTTGCTACTATTAGTCTGTGTTCAATATGTGTTTACTGAGCTCCCAGTTCAATGCCAAGTGCCACGTGAGGCTTGGGAATACAATAGTGAGTGAAGAGGAAGTGTCTTCACTTTGCAGAGTTCATGCATCCCTGTGTCCCCCACTTCTAACCCAAGGAAGACAGACTGGACACTCAGGGCATAAAAGCACATGTATGCAGTGGTGCCTGAAGAAGCTTGGAGAGGTGTGGTGACTTTGCCAAGACCATACAGTAAATGTGAGACAAAGCCAAGGCTGTGGGTGGACACATGACAAGGAATGAGGCTGCCTGGCAAGGGCTGGCTCTCCAGGGAGATGGGCCGGAAGACACACACTGCCTAGGATGGAGCTAGGGGTATGCTTGGAGAGAGAGCAAGCGAGGATCCTTCCAGAAGAGAAAGGACTTGTCTTCCCCAACACCTCCTCTCCCACACCAGCTCCCTTCTCAAGCTAAGTGGCACCCATCCTCAGCAAGGGGTAGGGTCTCACAGAGGGAGAAAATGGACAGAAAATGGGGGACTCAGTGAGAGAGTGAGGACTTTAGTCAGACAAGGGGATTCTGATGCAAGCAGGAGGGCACTTCTTAGTAGGAACCCAGGGGGAGAGAGGTAGGGCTCAACCATGGGTAGGGGCTGGGAGAGAGAGCAGGGAGTCTGTGAAGAGGATGGGGCTGTGGCCAGGAGAGAAGCGAGGGAGGGGTCCCTAAGGGAGATGGAAGCCCAGAGAAAACCGAGGATGCAGTGAGGAAATGGTGGTGTTCAGTTGCTCGGTGGTGTCCGACTCTGCAACCCATGGACTGCAGCGTACCAAGCTTCCCTGTCCTTCACCATCTCCCGGAGTTTGCTCAAACTCATGTCCATTGAGCTGATGATGCCATCCAACCACCTCATCCTCTCTTGTCTCCTTCTCCTGCCTTCAGTCCTTCCAGCATCAGGGTCTTTTCTAAAGAGTCAGCTCTTCACATCAGGTGGCCAAAGTATTGGAGCTCCAGCTTCAGCATTAGTCCTTCCAATGAATATTCAGGGTTCGTTTCCTTTTCTCCAAGTGAGGAAATGAAGGTTCAGCAGAGTCAAAGGTCTTCAGATTGATGGAGCAGTCAGGGGAGGAGTTTGAGGGACTGCATGAGGGAATCGGGTCCAGGGAGGTGGTGGGGTCTCCGCGAGGGGTCAGGGGTCTCAGAGAGAGAAGGGACTTCTTGGAAGGGCAGAGGGGCTCACAGTCCTGCAGGGGTCCGAAATCTGCAGAGCCAGCCCTCGGGGCGGGCTAGCGCCCCCGCCACCCCCGTGTCATCTTCGGGGGCCGCCGGCTCTCTCCACCGACTTCGGTCGGTCTTCTTTCTTCGTCTTTCGCTTTTGGTCTCTTGCGTTCCCCATTGTCTGTCAATTGCGGGAGAGAAGGCGGGGCGATGTCTTTTACGCTTTTTCCGTTCCCCTTGTGCGTTTTGGGTGAGAGTTATGGAGAGCTGCGATTTATGGACGAGGTTTTAAGCCGCACCTCTGCGCCGGTGTGGATCCATAGGATTGCCTCCAATACTCGATGTGTGTGTGTGTCTGTGTATACGGGTTTGTGTGGTGTGTCTCTTTGTGCTGCGTGTCTCTATATGGTCTATGTGTGGTTGTCTGTATGTCTCTGTGGTGTTTGTGTGTTTGTGTTGGGATGTGTGTGTGTGCATCTATCTGTGTATGTCTCTGGTGTGTGTGTGTATGTGTGTTTCTGTGGTATCTGTGTGCTGGTGAGTCTCTACACAAGGATTTGAGGGCCACAGTCTAGAAATGAGAGGGGGCTAGAAATTTGTCTTGTCCTTCAGTGTAAGCGCATTACTTCATTTTGTTTGAAGGTGTTCAGAGGGCCTTTGAGCCATCGTGGGGTGGAGGGGAGCCCAGTCCCTCCCAGCATCTCCCAGCCCCTTTGCTTTTAGTCCTAAGGATGCGTGGATACACAAATACCCTCCATTCCCTAGGCCTCAGTGTCTCCACTTGTGAGAAGCAAGGTCCTTAGAAAGGTGTCTGTAGAAAACTGATCTTGAACCTCAGCCCTGTAGCCTGAGGGCCTCTGATTGTCACCTTCTGTGGGGTCAAGATGTCTTGGGACTTAGAGATTTTTGCCTTCTGAAAGGGCAGCGCTGGGGAGGGATTTTTGAGGACCTTGCAGTTCGGGGAGCTCCACCCTGTGGGACAAGTGGCAGCCATGGCAGTTAACCCCCAGAGTAGCTTGAAAGGCGAGGAAATTAAGGGGAGACATTTGGAGAGGAAATGGAGATGAGGAGCTCTTACTCTAGACATGGGACTCAAGACGTTCAGGATGAAACAACAAAGACATCACAGTGATAATCACAGAAGCTATCATTTCTTGGCACTGGACACAATAACTGTATGAAGCAGGTATATGATCAGCTCTGTTTTAAACATGAGGAAACTGAGACTCAGAGAGGTGAAAACACTTGTTCGACCTCGCACAGCCAGGACGTGGTGGATCCTGGATTCCAAACCAGCCAGTCAGGCTCCAGAACCCACAGTTCCAGCCTGGGCTACCTCCAGAGTTAACATGCACATTTATTGCCACCAACAAATTGCTGGGCTATGGGCTAAACATGCAAAGCCTTGGCTCATTCTCACTATGCTCAAAGACAGGCCAGAATTCCCAAAGGGCAGGCTCTGCTAAAGGTGTGAGGTGCCTAAAATGTGTGGAGAGGTAAAAGGAGCATGAAAATTCAAGGGTCCTTGGAGGTCTCCATGGGCAGCCCTCGCTGACCCCTCCCTCTGTCCACTGCACCTGGCCCACCCCACAGGGACCCAGGATGCCGAGCTGTGACCGTCCCTGCAGCTGCAGCCGAGGCCCTAACGTGGAAGATGGCAAATGGTATGGGGTCCGCTCCTATCTCCACCTCTTCTACGAGGACTGTGCAGGTACCACCCTCAGCGATGACCCTGAGGGGCCTCCCGTACTGTGCCCTCACCAGTCTTGGCCCACACTGTGCTGGAAGGTAAGATGGGAAAAGGAGCAACTCGCGATGTCCTGTGGTTTCAGGGAGGAGGTGGGACCAGTGAATGGAAAGGAAAGGGACTGTGTAGCAAGTTAGAGTCTCGCATGTTAAGGCAACAGGAAAGCCAACTCAAATGAGTTTCAAGAATAAAGGGGAAATATTACTTATTTTAGAGAAGAGACCAGAGGTTGGGTGTCTTCAGGCAAAGTTCGATCCAACAGTTCAAACCATCACACTGAAGACTCAAGGTTTCCTTCAGCACCCCCCCCCCCGCCGTGATACCTTTGCAGCCCCTTAGCATCAGGCGGCCCCCACATGTTCTCCAAATGGCTGCTTCCCTGATGACCCTCAGTCTCTTATTCCACACCATCTGAAGGAAACCAGAATTTCCTCCTGTATTTCCTTGAGAAAAGAAACAATGCTTTTCACTTGCAAAAGTACTGGCAAGTTTTGCATCAGCTCTTGGGTCGCTTGCCAAGCCCTGAGTAATGACTATGGCCAGAGCGATGGTATGTGCTGACTGGTAGGAAGAAGGATTCACCTCATTCAGATCTTCCTGTGGCTTCCCAGTGATATGTTGAGGGACTGTTGCCAGGGGAGTGGAAGACACGGGAGGAAACAAACAGTCGATGTCCTTAGCAGCCATGGAGAGGGGTCAGTTAGGGAGCACCGTGTGGGTAAAGGTAGGAGGTGGCAGTGAAGCAGGTATTTACAGTGCTCTTTGATAAATACTGTAGCAAATTTGAGACAGAGGGTCTCTCCTCTCTGCTTTAAAAAGGCTGCACTCTAGTGGGAAGGTGAGGTACCAACCTGCACAGTGAATGCACAGCCTCAGCCCCAATGTACATAGGGTGCCAGGACAGAAAATGCCCTCAGTGCCTGGGGTGATCAGAGGAGACTTCCAGGAGAAAGTATATATTTTAAGTTTTTTAGCACTTCCTTATTGCCAAACAGTGTGCTAGGTTTGGGGGGACACAATTTAAGACGATGTGGCCCCTATCTTTGAGGAACTCCTAGTTATGGTTCATTTAGTCATTCTGCAAACATTCCCTCAGCTACTGCTCTGTATGGGCACCGTGTTAGGCACAGAAGCCCCCTTGGAAGCCCAGAGAGACTGTCTCTGGTGTCACGGCTTTCTCCGCTCTCAGACTGGTATAGCGGGCAGACACCATATACATAATAACCAAAGTACATGTCCAAGTGTGCACCAAGGTGAGTGCACTGAAGAACAAATGGGCACAGAGTTTGCATGAGTACAGAGCAGGGCACTTGACCCTGTCCAAGGGTATACTAGAAGAGGTGAGGGCCGAGATGCCTGTGATCTGAGGGATGTGTAGAAGTTAACCCAACAGAGGGATAGAGGTAGAGGGTAGATGGGGCAGAGGGATAAGATGGGACCCAAAGGATGACGGAGGAGGAATCAAGGCTGGCAGAAGAAATCCACTGCTGGGTGGGAGCTTCAAGGGAAATTAGTCCAGAGTCCTCAAGATTCCAAGTAAAACATGACATTTGTGCCTCTTGTCAGATCCTAGTAAGTGTGTCTATGACCCCATCTTTTAAAGGGTTACCTTAAAGTCCAGTTGGGATCCAAGGTGATCCCTTGGCCTGGGGCCCCAGCTGACTCTGACTACCTCCCAATCTGTCTGCCTCCCTCCAGATCAGCTTATCCTCTGGTGCCCTGCTTCTGCTGCTGGGTATGGCGGCCCTGATCACTGGCTATGCAGTGCCCCCCAAGTTGGAGGGCATCGGAGAGGGCGAGTTCCTGGTGTTGGATCAGCGGGCAGCCGACTACAACCAGGCCCTGGTCACCTGCCGCCTGGCAGGCACAGTGCTCTGCGGGGCAGCTGGGACCCTGCTGGCCATCTGCCTGATCTGGGCCATGACTGGTTGGCTGGGCCAGGACATCAAGGCAGAACCCTTGGACACTGAAGCCGATGGCCACGTGGAGGTCTTCGGGGATGAGCTGGAGCAGCAGCTGTCCCCCATCTTCCGTGATGCCAGTGGCCAGTCTTGGTTCCCACAACCCACCAGCCACTTTGGGCAATCCTCTGTGCAGACCATCCAGCCCAAGCGGGACTTTTGAGTTGCCCATGCAGCCCGAGGAGGAGCTAGACCTGGGGTCTAGAGGCTTCCTCCTCCCCACCACAGCCCACTTTCCCACCATATCCCTAACTTATCCCTTTCAGTGGGATCCCTTCCATGGAAGCCCCTAGAAGGCCCAACCCCAAGTCAGAAAGTCTGGACCTCACATCTCTGTGTCCCTTCCCAGGGGTGGGGCCCTAACTCATCCAAGATGCCAGCTTTCCCTGAGTCCCCACAAAACTGCCCACCCATCCCTCCTCTATAAGGCCATTCAGAAACAGAAAACATCTCCCTCACCCTATCCACACTCTTTCCTCTATATGACCTTGGGCAAGTCCCTTACCCTTTCAGGCCATCGGTTCCTGCCTCTGTACTATGAACGATGTGGACCAGATTCTAGAGTTCCATGACTTTCTTTTTCTCCTCAAGATATAAGTATTACCTGCTTGGTAAAGATGGGGGAGGGGTAGTAGGGTCCTTCTTACCCAGTGACCCCTCCCTCTGTCAGCTGCACCAGGATGCCTTGGGATGAGTCGAAGATTCTCACTAGGACCAGAATGGTGTGAAAACATTGACCCCCTACAGTATGCTTTCTATGCATTTTGCTGCCAGAGCCCCTGAGTCCACCCCGTCCTGAACTAGTCCCAGTTTACAGATAAGGTGGTTGAGAGAGGCTGGCAGTCCGCCTGCCTAGTTTGCAGGAACTTGGACCCACCTCTCTAGACTCTAGTTCTTGTTATACGGCTGGAGCAGGATGCCACACCTTCCTGGCCTTCAAGGGACCCCCCAGGGGTGGCACAGGTTTGGCCCAGAAAGACTTTCTGTGGTTTTTGTCAGTCACTCAGCCATGCCCAACTCTGCAACTCCAGGGACTGAGGCATGCCAGGCTTCCCTGTCCTTCATCATCTCCCAGAGCTGGCTCAAACTCGTGTCCATTGAGTCAGTGATGCCATCCAATCATCTCATCCTCTGTCATCCCCTTCTCCTCCTGCCGTCAATCTTTCCCAACATCAGGGTCTAGTCTCCCAGAGAGACTGGCTGATGCCTAATGGTCCCAAGTGGCTCAGAAGATACTTTGGACATGCTTTTAAATGGTCTCTAAGAGCTAGAAGACAGGAGAACTGGAATGTCTTTGCCCCTCAGAGCCCACCCACCTGGAAACCATCAGCCACAGGTCCTGACCTCACACTGCAACAAATGTGCCTCTGAAGGCACTGATCCATCTCCCCAGCCAGATGCAGCATCTCTGTTCTCAACCATTAGGGGGCGCTCCAGGACAGCTGGAGAAAGAGGCCCAAGGATCATGCCTCTACCATCCCCCCTCAGTCTCACAGAGTCCGGGGATGGGAAGGCAGGGCGATTTGGGGCGGGCCATCCTGGGAGTGTCCTCGGTCCTCCTCCAGCAGGCAGGCTCTACTGCTTCTCCCCATCTTTCACCCTCCCGCCCCTCCCCTTGCCTTTCAATAAACAGCTGCCATGGATACTGACTTTGCTTCTCTTCTCCCTGACCACCAGGGGCTGGGAAGGAGGGAAAGGAGACTTTCATGACACCTACGGTGTGCTGGGCAATTAATTAGGTCCATTATTTCTCGTTCGCTCCTCACAATAATCTTTTGAGAAAGTGGATGATTATCATCATTTTACAGGTGAGATGGGAAATTTCTCAGCCAACTTGACGAATTTCTGTCCTCATCTCTGAGCAGGATGGAAGGAAGGTTTTCTGAGAGCCAGAGCTGGAGCTAAAAGTGGGATCTTTTCCAGGAAAATAAATACAATTAGCCTCCTCTGGCACACACTGGGGGCCAGGCCCTGTTCTCAGGGCCTTCCAGACAGGAGCTCATTGAACCTTCATGACCTATGAGGTGCGTTCAAATCGCTGCAGTCGTGTCTGACTCTTTGCGACCCAATGGACTGTAGCCCGCCAGCCTCCTCTGTCATGGGATTCTCCAGGCAAGAATACTGGAATGGGTTGCCATGCCCTCCTCCAAGGGGATCTTCCCCACCCAGAGATCGAAACTATGTCTCTCCCGTCTCCTGCATTGTCAGGTGGGCTTGTTACCACTAGTGCCTATGGGGTGGGTCCCAAGCTGCAGGCTTGGATTTCCACATGAATTCACCTACATGGCGAATCTCAACTCAACTATGCCAAACCAATCTCTTTGCCATCCCTCCCGCTCCAGACCTACCCTCTGATGCCGCCCACAGCTGAGGAGAGTGGCGGCTCCAGCCATAACCTTAGAGTCATCTTGACGCCTCATAGCCTGAATCTAAGCCACCAGCCAGTCCTGTCAACTCACCCTTGGAGATGCACCGGTACCTCAGTGCTCCCCATCGTCCGCAAGGCCAGTTCCCTGGATGGAGCCACGAGGAACTCTCACCTGGGTTATTGCACCTGCCTCCCTGAGGTCTCCCAGCTTCCTGCTTCTGTGTGCCCATACATGTGTGCAAGTATGCCACACACACAGAGTTTGATCTTTACAGGGCACTCACACACATCCTGGATGACATAGGCTAGGCAGGGTGCCTTCTCTGCTTGGAATCCTCTCGTGGCTCCACCCTCATTTGGAGTAAAAGCCAAAATCTTCCCTGTGGCCTGCAAGGCCTGATGCGATTTGCTGACACTCTTCTTGTGTTGTCTTCTCTGTGGCCTCAGCTCCCACCATCCTGTGGGGCCTCAGCTCCCACGTCCTGTCCCCCTCCAGCCAGACCAGCCTCCTGGTTGTTCTTCCAACATCAAGCCCAGCATCTGACTGAGCCCTTTGCCTAGCTCTTCCCTGCTGGCGTGCTCTTTCTCGGTTTAACATTCAGTCAGTCCCTTTACCTTCTTCAAGTCTTTATGCAAATGTCACCTTCTCAGTGAGCCTTCTCTGAGCAGCCTATTTTAAAAGGTGACCATGCCCCCATTCCCTGTTCCCTGTGTACGCTGGGTGTTTGCTTTCCTATAACGTTTATCACTTTTCAAGTACCAGATAATTTTACTTACGTGTTCTAGCATCGTTTGTTACCTGTCTACCCTTGCCATAATATGAGATCCACAAGGGCAAGGATCTTTGCTTTGTTTACAGACATATCCCAAGTGCCTACAACAGTGCCTGCCACTTAGTAGATACTCAACAGAAAAGTGTTGAATAGATCCACCTTAATTTTATGAATGAGGACTGTGAAGCTTAGAGACATTAAGCCACTTCTCCAAGGCCACCAAGTAGAGGCAGAGCTGGACTCAAATGCAGGCAATCGGCCTGAGGCCGCAGCTTGGGCCCCTGCACTGTGTTGCCTTTTGGTGTGAAGGCTCAGACTTGGGGGCACAACATCAAGTGCTCGCAAGTATATGCAGATGTTTGTTGCTAGGTGGAAATGTGAACAGAGTTTTTTTTCTTCCAGAGAAGTTGGGAAGCCAAGATTTTATATGAGGTGGCATTCATTTTAAACATCTGCTTCAGAATCTGAGTGCTACCTGTGCCAGATTCCTGGGACAGCTTCAGACTCTGAGCTGCCATGTGTGACCACTGACCTGGACCTTCTGGGTTTGCTCTCACAGCTGATTAGGACCAGGGATAGAATTTCACGCTGACAAGATTGTCCGGAAAACGGAGCCACTCCACTCCAACAGAATATCTGTGTCACGTAATCTTTTGTTTCCAGCTGCCACATGGGCAACCAGCATTGTCTGTAACCCCGGTAAGTCTCAGGCCTCCCCATAGCCTCGTCCCTACAGAGCATCCCATTTTGGGGGAGAATCCAATAACCAGAATTCATTCCCAATAATGCCAGCTCTCTCTGGAATCCCTGAAGAATGTTGAAAGAGGTTCACTCTCATACTTTGCTAATGGGGTGTGTACTGGGTGAAATAGTGTTTCCCCAAAGTTCATATCCACCTGGAATCTGTGAATGTGACCTTATTTGAACATAAGGTCTTTGCAAGCTATAATAAAATTAGAATGAGGCCGTATTGAATTAGGATGGGCCCAAATTCAATAACATGTGTCCTAAAAAGAAGAGGTAAACTTGGATGTGACGCAGACAGAGGGAAGACAGCCACATGAAGATGGAAGCAGGATGCATCGATGTATCTACAAGCCAAGGAACACCTAGGTTGTCTGTGACAGGCAGAGGCTGGAAGAGGCAAGGAAAGGCTCTTTCCCAGAGCCTTCAGAGGGGAGCAAGCCCTGCTGACACTTTGACGTCAGACTTTTGGCCTCCAGAACTATGCAACAATAAAGTTTTGTTTTAATTTATGGTATTCTGTACGCTGCAACCCCAGGAAATTAATGTGGGGTGGGAACTGGTGGGAACTGCCTATGAGAGAGGCAGCTTAGCAACATCCAAATAGAAAGTACATCGACCCCTACCTCTTGAGCAGGTAAATCTGAAGGTTCAGTTCTACATGTTGGAACTGCAACATTGTAACAGAGAACACTTGGAAATAACCCACCCCTGTTTATTGGCAGGGACTAGTTCATAAACCATGGTAGCCTAACATACTGGGACTCTACATAAAAGAATGAGAAAGCACTTCTTGGATGGATCTGAACTGATCTCCAGGTTAAATTGTTAGGTGAAAAGGCACCAGGTGCAGCACTATGACCACCTCTAAGCCACTTGCATAAAAAGAAGAACAGGAATGGGCATTGCTGGTATATGTGTAAAATCTCTGTCAGACTTTTGGCCTCCAGAACTATGCAACAATAAAGTTTTGTTTTAATTTATGGTATTCTGTACGCTGCAACCCCAGGAAATTAATGTGGGGTGGGAACTGGTGGGAACTGCCTATGAGAGAGGCAGCTTAGCAACATCCAAATAGAAAGTACATCGACCCCTACCTCTTGAGCAGGTAAATCTGAAGGTTCAGTTCTACATGTTGGAACTGCAACATTGTAACAGAGAACACTTGGAAATAACCCACCCCTGTTTATTGGCAGGGACTAGTTCATAAACCATGGTAGCCTAACATACTGGGACTCTACATAAAAGAATGAGAAAGCACTTCTTGGATGGATCTGAACTGATCTCCAGGTTAAATTGTTAGGTGAAAAGGCACCAGGTGCAGCACTATGACCACCTCTAAGCCACTTGCATAAAAAGAACAGGAATGGACATTGCTGGTATATGTGTAAAATCTCTCTTGATTTTGGCTGCCTTTGGGGAGGGCACTGGGGACAGGGTGGCTGGGTGGCTGGATCGGGGTTGGAGGGACCCTAGTACCACATGCTCTTTCATCCATTTTGAATTTTGAACGGTGTGAATATTACATTTTAAAAAATAATCTTAACATTTTAAAAATAATATAACTGAATACACTTAATAAGAGAGAAGGTACAGATCTTTCTTGCAGAAGAATTTTTAATCAATAAATGCAGAAGGATTGAGAGAAATAAGGAAATCACCCTGAGCACACTGCAGGAATCATGGCTACGGGTGAAACCCCCCTATGAATGCTAAAATGAGCAGGTAAAACTTGAAAGCTAAACAGTGGATCTCATAGTCTCAGAGTATCTCCTCTCCAAATATTTATTAACTTCCGTAGGTGGGGTGGTAGTGGTAATTAACATGTGTCCACAGGTCCTTTGATGGTCCACACCCCCGACCTCCACCCCGTACCCATCCGGCAGTGAAGCTTAAGTTCCTCTCCCCCTAGAGTGTGAGCCAGACTCAGCAACTTGTTTTCTGAATGTGGAAAGAGAAAAAATGGTGACCTCACCGCGGAGACATCTACCAGGCACTACCTTAAGCAAGTGATCAACGTTCGTGTCTCCAATAACAAGTTTAGTTGGTTTTATATGTTACCAAGTCCAACCTTGCTCTGCTTGCCTCATGGCAGGTCAGTAAGTGAGGGGACGGTGTTGAGGTAGGGAATAAAGACTTTACAAGGAAAGCCAACAAATGGAGAAGATGGCAGACTAATATCTCAAAATAATGCTCTTATCAGAGTCTGGATGCCAATTTATTTTATAGAGTGGAAAGGGGTGTTGTAGCCACGCGTTCCGGGAAACAAACTCACTCAGAAGGACAATGCAGATAGTGGAGTGCCGTTTATTACACCGGCGGGCCCAAGGCAGAGTTACCTCTTAGCCAAGGACCCTGACCAGCATTTGTGAAAATCTTTTATACCCCATGTGTACGTGTCTGAACCCACCACTCCAAATTCCTTGAGACTTACATAAATCAAGAAAAATACAATCCCAATAACCCCATCATTCACGTGCTATGTGCTCATGTGCTCAAATAGTCAAAGAATTCGCCAACAATCAGTAAACCCTAGGCTACACTCCAACAGATACAGAAAAATTTATGGCCTGTCTGGAGGAAGGGGTGATTAGTGTATGTTTTCTCTTAGGCAATGAGTAACCTAGAAGAAACAGATCCAACATACAGTTAGATTTTTGTTCTTCCCTGTAACATATGGACCCCTGAAATGATGTAATGAGAAGCATACTTCAACTGTATTGGGTTCTTCTCCAAATCAAGAACTTCAGCCTAATTATGGGAAAACCCCAATTGAAGGACATTCTACAAAACATGTGACAAGCACTTCTCAAAATTGTAAAGGTCACAATAACAAGGAAAGGTCAAGAAACTGTGAATGATTGCAGGAGACCAAGGAGACATGGCTGAAGGGTATGTAGAAAACTCCCCCTACTGAGTTTGCAAGTCTTCTGTAAATCTAAAATTATTTCAAAAAAAAAAAAAACTTTAAAAAATAATATAATTGTTCTGGTTAAGATGGAATAACAGGAATCAGGTTCACCCTTCCCACTGGAAGAACCAAGGAATCCACCAGGAAACCAATGCATGGCAGGAGACCTACAGTCACCCCCACTGACCTCCCTGAGAGAGTTTCAGAGCCATGGCATAGATTTCTATTCCCTGTCTCAATATGAACAAGTAGACAGTCAGTAAGGATATGGAAGACCTGAACACTATCAACCACCTTGGCCTGATTGACATTTGTAGGGTCTGCCACCCAACAACACTAGAATACTCAAGGCTTTGGGCCTCTGTGGCTCCTGGAAACCCAAGGGGCCCGTGGGGGCACTAAATAGACTTACAGCTTATAGCTGCCTCAAGGGTGCCCTCTAGTGTTCCTGAAAGGTGATGGCGACTCAGCAGTTTGACAGCTTCCTTGCACCTGTTTGCCCCAGCCTCAGTTCAGTTCAGTAGCTCAGTGTTGTCCGACTCCACGCGACTCAACGGACTGCAGCACGCCAAGCCTCCCTGTCCATCAACAACTCCAAGAGTTTACTCAAACTCAGGTCCATTGAGTCAGTGATGCCAACCAACCATCTCATCCTCTGTCGCGTCCTTTCCTCCTCCCGCCTTCAATCTTTCCCAGCATCGGGGTCTTTTCCAGTGACTCAGTTCTTCACTTCAGGTGGCCAAAGTATTGGAGTTTCAGCTTCAACATCAGTCCTTCCAATGAATATTCAAGTATGATTTCCTTTAGGATGGACTGGTTGTATCTCCTTGCAGTCCAAGGGACTCTCAAGTGTCTTCTCCAGAACCACAGTTCAAAAGCATCAGTTCTTCGGCCTCAGCTTTCTTTATAGTCCAACTCTCACATCCATACATGACCACTGGAAAAACCATAGCCTTGACTAGACGGACCTTTGTTGGTAATGTCTCTGCTTTTTAATATGCTGTCTAGGTTGGTCATAACTTTTCTTCCAAGGAATAAGTGTTTTTTAATTTCATGGCTTCAGTCATAATCTACAGCGATTTTGGAGGCCCCAAAATAAAGTCTGACACTGTTTCCACTGTTTCCCCATCTATTTGCCATGAAGTGATGGGACCAGATGCTGTGATCTCAGTTTTCTGAATGTTGAGCTTTAAGCCAACTTTTTCACTCTCCTCTTTCACTTTCATCAAGAGGCTCTTTAGCTCTTCTCTTTCTGCCATCAGGGTGGTGTCATATGCATACCTGAGGTTATTGATATTTCTCCTGGAAATCTTGATTCCAGCTTGTGCTTCATCCAGCCCAGTGTATAAGTGGGGTGACAATATACAGCCTTGATGTATTCCTTTCCCTATTTGGAACCAGTTTGTTGTTCCATGTCCAGTTGTAACTGCTGCTTCCTGACCTGCATACAGATTTCTCAAGAGCCAGGTCAGGTGGTTTGGCATTCCCATCTCTTCCCACCAGCCTACATCCTCTTATCTCTGAGGTGGGAAGACCTGGGAGAGGCAAGGAGGCTGATGGGCAGCGTCCAAAGCCCAGACCCCAAACACAGCACTACCCAGAGGCTGTCCCTCCCTCCTGCGGGCTTGCATCTCCCCCCTTATTCCTGCTGGGGTGGTGGGGGTATGTGTGTGTGTGTTTATTTCTCAAGTCAGGATTCAAGGGAGCTCCTCCACCTCACCCCTTACTGGATCAAAGAAGGGGTGTCCTGGAGATACCGTCTGCCTCTGGGGGTGCTCTGCCAGGGCAGGGAGCTGAGATGCCCTAGGGTGTGAGAGAGAAACAAAGGATATTTCCAAGGGTGGGGAGGTATTAGCAGAGGTGGGGTGAGAGCCTGCTGAGGAATCCAGGAGCCAGGAATTCAGCAACATTCACGCCCCAGACTCTTCATCCCAAATGAGAGCGGGCTGGAGTGAGGCAGTCTACTGGGGTTCACGTTTCTGTGTGAGCCTGGGTGTTTCTTAACCTCTCAATTTCTTTGTCTCTGAAATAGGGACAACAAGGATACCAATCCCTTGAGATTGTTTGAAGACTTGAGGAGTTTTCAGTCATGCCTGACACCCAGAAATGCCTAATATTAAATGAATGCCAGTTATTGTCGAGGAAGGACAGAAATCTGTGGTTCAGAGTTAGCTGGCAATGCACAGGTTCTAATCGGAGATACTCAGGCAAGGTGTTGCCCTCCAGGGCCTCACAATTTAGAGGACAGGACAGCCCTGTAGGCAGACAGCAGAGCCACTGCTGTCACTGAAGGACGGGGCAATGTGGCATCACAGAGGACAGACGCGGGGAGACTCAGAGAGGCGCACACACCGCGCTTGTCTGCAGCAGGCTCTGTGCTCACGACTCTCACTATCTAACTCCTCCGGCCCTCAGACATCCGTAAGGTGGTTGCCATGATTTCCAACTCCCCCAAAAAGAAAACTGGCTCAGAGAGTTGAAGCATCCTGCCCAAGTTCACACAGATGAGATCAGAACCCAAACAGCCCAGCTCTAGAATGTTCCATAACACTGGCATCCATAACTGTAGAAATAACCCAATCAGTACAGATTCTACCAGCTAATCGGCCTGATAAGGGATAGGTTTGTACTCAGAATCCCTCACAGATCCACACAGACAAAGGCAAACATATACATGTCTACCCAAATAAACACCAATTCCTGCCGTGGCAGATGCTGAGAAAATCCTCTGGAAAACCACCCCAGGGATGGTGTGCACTGATAGCAAAAATGACTTCACAGACACATATATCCATATGCGTATTGATGGGACCATACACAAGCCTTCAAATAAGCACGTTACATGAGTGGGTGCACACCAATATATATTCACGTGTACTCCAGTGGGGTATAAGTTATTGTGATGACATTCTGTAGACATACCGACACAGTGTGTATTTGCACTTACTTTACTATTGATTTTTTTTTTTTTTGGTTGCCACATGCATTGAGCATCTACAGTGTGTAAATAAGTAAAGATAAGGCTCAGAGAAGTGAAATGTCCTGCCCAGGGTCACACGGCTACTAAATAGAGGATATTGAAACTCTGGTCCTGTGATATTAGGAAGTGGAGTCTCTCTCTTCTGTTGTGCAGGTGTGTTCATGAGTGAACACTCTGCATGACTGTGTTCATGGTTCCCACACTGACATCCTCTATGACCTTGAACACATCATGTGTTGTTCCCGGCCACATCCTCACATGTCCGTTCACAGGTGTGCTCCATGGGTGTGTGTGTCAATGGGACCATTGACTTTGGTTCCGCTCCAAGTCTCAGCCTGGGTTGGCATCAACTGAGGGCTGCAAACTTCCTGTCTCAGCCTCACCAAGCGCCAGAGCACATGATTGAAAGCCAGGCCCTGGGCATCAGGCCATCAGGAGCCTGCTGATGGAAGAACTCATAAGGTTTCATAAGTATCTGGCCCAGGACATATGATCAAGGCAGGGACAAGGAGGGAGGAAACCAGGCTGTCCATTGGGTGTGCATCTGGGGAGTGTCCAGGACTGGGTTTGGCAGGAGAAGAGCTGCCAGGACCTGGAATCGAAAGGGCATTTCGAGGATGCAGGCTGTGTGAGGGAGGGAGAGAGCAGCACAGCCCCATCCTGGAGGCCCGGAGTGAATGGTGAGTGAAGGAAGGGGTAATACCCTAATGATGGAAAGAGGAAGGGAGTGAATTTATCCTCTCCACAAGCCTTGAGCGTCTCCCCTGGGCTGGCCTGGGGCTGGGCCTGGGGATGCCCGGTGAACAGGATGGACACAGTCCTGCCTTGCCAAGCTGAGAGCTCCAGGGAGACCAGTCAGGCTGGAGGCCTGGGGGGACCTTTGACCCACAAAGTGGCTCAGCCACTGTGAGCAATCCTCAGCATGTTACAATGTGTATGTGTGTGTGTGTGTGTGTGTGTGTGCACGTGCGCTCACAGCCTGGTATCTGCCAATGCCTGTGAACACCAGTGCAGCCTCCTGCCCCCACCTGCCCCTGCCCTGCCCTACATCGAAGCTGCTCCTTCCTATCAGCCCACACGCTGGGCCCCAGGGCTAAAGACCTCCCAGCAGAGAGGTCCCAGGTGCCCTCAACGCCCACCTCTCCACCAGGAGCCCCAGGGTTATGAGGAACACATGCAACCCAAAGTCACCTTCCTAGTCCTGTGTGCAAGGGGTGTGCCCAGGCATGTGCCCCGCATCCCAAGCACTGGAAACATTCTAGGGAGGCCCAGACAGGTGTGTAAATGGCACTTTGGCCACTGAGTCCTCACTCTGGGCGCAGGCACTGTGCTAAGTTCTTTGGAGATACACTGACCAGCCGGGTAACCTTAGGCATGTCCTTCAGCTTTTACTCTAAAAACTGATTGATAACAACCACTTCCAATCTTGCTGTTCGAATAACTCAAAGCATCATGGTCTCAATACATGATAATTATTTTTCCTCAGTCCTTGTCTTCCCAGCTATATCGCCTATTCCTCATCGGCATCCGCTGGGTCTCATATCTCTGTTTCTCCCAAGACATGGCATCACATGGGAGTCACTGTAAACACTGTTGAGCAAAGTTGCTTATTTTTCTTATTAGCCTCTATCCTTTATATAATCATACAATTTTAAGCTTTTATTATATGTCAGGCATGTGCCGAGCACTTTGTATTCATTCATTTAACAGTTATTAATGGGATACCTAGAAGGTGCCCGGCTGTGTTCTAGACATGGAGAGACAGCACCCCTACCCTCAGGGTGTCTTCCTTCCAGTGGGGGCAGGAGGGACAGACAACAGCAGTTTAATTCACAGAGATCATTTCAAACCTTGACAAGTACTATGAATAAAATAAGATGGAGTTACGGTTTAGAACGGGCTTCCCAGGTTGCTCAGCGGTAAAGAATCTGCCTGCCAATGCGAGGGACACAGCAGATGTGGGTCCGATCCCTGGGTTGGGAAGATGCCCTGGAGAAGGAAACCACCATCCACTCCAGTATTTTTGCTTGAGAAATCCCATGGACAGAGAAGCCTGGTGGACAGTCCATGGGGTCACAGAGTCAGACACAATTGAGCATGCATGGCTTAAAGCAGACCTCAGGGCCTGGGGCGGGGCACAGTGCTTCCAGAGTGGTCAAGGTGGGCCTCTCTGAGGAAGTGATATTTGACCTGCAACCTGGAGGAGGAGGAGCCTGAAGAAGTTCCAGACAGATGGAACAGCCAAAGCAAAGGCCCTGGGGCAGGAAAAGGTTGGTTTGTTCAAGGAGTAGAGAAAAGGACATATGGCTGGAGTGGAAGGAATGAGGTAGGAGGAGAAGGAGATGACTCAGCAAGCCAGGCAGGGGTCTGAAACTGCTCCTGGGAACTGTGCAGATTCCTGGCTGATTCCAATCGGCTAGGCAGACGCTGATTGGAGGCTGAGTGGGGATTCCAGCCCAGGCCTGTCCATGCTGCCTCAGAGACACATCCATATGATTCACACCAACGTATGCACATCAGCACACACTCACTCTGCACTGTGACCCACAATGAGGCATGTGGGCCTTGACCATCGCTAAGTACCCAACTGCACAGTGACTAGCTGAGACAGCCTGAGATTCTAGTGGTTTTCCTATCTTTTTGTGTGTGTGTGTGCTGCACTGGGTCTTTGCTGAAGTTCTCATACTTAGTTGCCCATAGGCATCTGGGATCTTGGTTCTCTGCCCAGGGATCGAACCCATGTCCTCTGCATTGCAAGGCAAATTCTTAACCACTGGACCACCAGGGAAATCCTTCCCTGATGTTTTAAGGGGCCAGGCAGGAGGGCTGGATGTTACCTTCACCCAGCCTTCCAGAAGCTCTGGGCCAAGGAAAGGTTAAATGGCAGGAAGAGGGGAAGGGCTTCCTGAAGAAGGGGTGTGGGAGATTTGGGGTGACGTGTAGGGGTGCAGAGATGGGAGAAGATGATAGAGATAGCCCATCTGGGAGGAGGAGGAGAACCAGGATCAGAGGGAGCATTTTCAGAAGCACAGGCCCTGACAGGCTGACCTCTGGGCCTCCTTGCACCTCCCTGGGGTCACCTCCCAGGATGGGGCACTCACTGCCCACCACGGAGACAGCCAGGGCAGGACAAAACTTGAGGACTTCCTCTTCCACTTCTGCTTCATAGGCAGCTATAACATGTGAAAATATTCATCTGTCAGAGCGAGAGAAACATACAAACCTGCATGAAGTCACTTTCACTTCTTTTTGAATCAGATAGATAAAGATCAAAAATTTCGATAACACCCTGTACTGTCCAAGTTGCGGGGAAACAAGCTCTCACACGCTTCCCATCTGGAGGTAGATTGGCACGATCTTAATGGAGCATCATCCAGAAATTTCCACCAAGAGTGCAAACGGACAAACTTTTTGAAAAAATAATCTTATCTATTTAATTTATTTGTGCTTTTTTCTAGCTGTGGCAGGTGGGGGCTGCCCTCTAGTTGTGGAAGGTGGGCTTCTCATTGTGATGGCTTCTCTTATGGCATAGCAGGGGCTTTAGGGCTCTATGGTGTGTACTAGATGACATGCAAAGCCCTAGCTCTGAAATTCTGTGTCCTCCTGCTAGACCAAGCACCTAGAGAGCAGAGCAGACACCCTGTCCTTTTGCTCTTTAACTTGGTCAGTTCGCTTAAACTGAGTAGCTACCACCGCCAGATTCTGGGTTCTTCATTTCTTTCCCTCCTTCCCACATTCCAGTGCCTGGCATGGGAGTTGGTGCACTGTAGGGATTCAGGACAAACTTCTCATAAGCTTTGGAAGTTGCGGGTCCTGAGCTCTAGAGCACAGGCTCAACAGTTGTGGCGCATGGCCTTAGCTGCTCCTTGGCTGGCTCATGGTCTTAGTTGCTCCTCGGCATGTGGGATCTTCCAGGATCAGAGATCAAACCTATGTCTCCTGCATCGGCAGGTGGATTCTTTACCAGTAAGCCTCCAGGGAAGTCCTGCACAAACTTTTGATTTAGCTTTGGGGAAATTACCTCTGCCTTTCTCTCTACTCCCACATGGATGAACACCACAGCATTGTTTGTAACAGTGAAAGACTGGAAATAATGACAAGTTCAATCACAAGGGATGGTTGCAATAAACCAGTACATCCCCATAAGGAAATATTACAAAGCTGGAAAAAAAAATCAAGGAATGCTTTTCTGAACTGATGTGGAATAATCCGCAAGACAAACTGTTAGATAAATAGGAAGAAACAAGCAACCTGAATGACTGTATGTATGACCCTATTTGCATAAAAGGGGGGAAATAGTCATAACTTATGTCTTAAAGGAAACACATGAGATTGATTGCCTCCAAAAAGAGGAATGAAGGGGCTGGAGACAGAAATGAGAGGGAGATTTTTAATCCCCTGTACCTTCTGAGTGCCTGAAGAACTATGGATGGAGGTTCGTGACATTGTACAGGAGACAGGGATCAAGACCATCCCCAAGAAAAAGAAACGCAAAAAAGCAAAATGGCTGTTTGAGGAAGTCTTACAAATGGCTGTGAAAAGAAGAGAAGCAAAAGGCAAAGAAGAAAAGGAAAGATATACCTGTCTGAATGCAGAGTCCAAAGAATAGCAAGGAGAGATAAGAAAGCCTTCCTCAGTGATCAGTGAAAAGAAATAGAGGAAAACAACAGAATGGGAAAGACTAGAGATCTCTTCAAGAAAATTAGAGATACCAGGGGAACATTTCATGCAAAGATAGGAAAAATAAAGGACAGAAATGGTATGGACCTAACAGAAGCAGAAGATATTAAGAAGAGGTGGCAAGAATACATAGAAGAACTATACAAAAAAGAGCTTCACAACCCAGATAATCACAATGGTGTGATCATTCACCTAGAGCCAGACATCCTGGAATGTGAAGTCAAGTGGGCCTTAGGAAGCATCACTACGAACACAGCTTGTGGAGGTGATGAAATTCCAGTTGAGCTATTTCAAATCCTAAAAGATGATGCTTTGAAAGTACTGCATTCAATATGTCAACAAATTTGGAAAACTCAGCAGTGGCCACAGGACTGGAAAAGGTCAGTTTTCATTTCAGTCCCAAAGAAAGGCAATGCCAAAGAATGCTCAAACTACCACACAATTGCACTCATCTCACACACTAGTAAAGTAATGCTCAAAATTCTCCAAGCCAGGCTTCAACAGTACGTGAACTGTGAACTTCCAGATGTTCAAGCTGGATTTAGAAAAGACAGAGGAACCAGAGATCAAGTTGCCAACATCTGTTGGATCGTCAAAAAAAACAAGAGAGTTCCAGAAAAACATCTATTTCTGCTTTATTGACTATGCCAAAGCCTTTGATTGTGTGAATCACAACAGACTGGAAAATTCTGAAAGAGATGGGAATACCAGACCTCCTGACCTACCTCTTGAGAAATCTGAATGCAGGTCAGGAAGCAACAGTTACAACTAGATGTGGAACAACAGACTGTTTCCAAGTCAGGAAAGGAGTACATCAAGGTTGCATATTGTCACTCTGCTTATTTAACTTAGATGCAGAGCACATCATAAGAAAAGGTGGGCTGTGTGATGCACAAGCTGGAATCAAGATTGCCAGGAGAAATATCAATAACCTTGGATATGTATATGACACCACCCTTATGGCAGAAAGCAAAGAAGAATCAAAGAGCCTCTTGATGAAAGTGAAAGAGGAGAGTCATTTGGAACAACAGACTGTTTCCAAGTCAGGAAAGGAGTACATCAAGGTTGCATATTGTCACTCTGCTTATTTAACTTAGATGCAGAGCACATCATAAGAAAAGGTGGGCTGTGTGATGCACAAGCTGGAATCAAGATTGCCAGGAGAAATATCAATAACCTTGGATATGTATATGACACCACCCTTATGGCAGAAAGCAAAGAAGAATCAAAGAGCCTCTTGATGAAAGTGAAAGAGGAGAGTCATAAAGTTGGCTTAAAGCTCAACATTCATAAAACTAAGATCATGACATCTGGTCCCATCACTTCATGGCAAATAGATGGGGAAACATTGGAAACAGTGGCTGACTTTATTTTGGGGAGCTCCAAAATCATTGCAGACAGTGACTGCAGCCATGAAATTAAAAGATGCTTACTCCTTAGAAGAAAAGTTGTAACCAACCTAGACAGCTTATTAAAAGGCAAAGACATTACTTTGCCAACAAATGTCCATCTAGTCAAAGCTATAGTTTTTCCAGCAGTCATGTATGGATGTGAGAGTTGGACTATAAAGGATGCTAAGTGCAGAAGAATTGATGCTTTTGAGCTGTGGTGCTGAAGACTCTTGAGAGTCCCTTGGACTGCAAGGAGATAAAACCAGTCCATCCTAAAGGAAATCAGTCCTAAATATTCATTGGAAGGACTGATGCTGACACTGAAACTCCAATACTTTGGCCACCAGATTTGAAGAACTGACTCACTGGAAAAGACCTTGATGCTAGGAAAGACTGAAGGCGGGAGGAGAGGGGGACAACAGAGGATGAGATGGTTGGATGACATCGCCGACGCAATGGACATGAGTTTGAGTAGACTCCGGGAATTGGTGATGGACAGGGAGGCCTAGCGTGCTGTGGTTCATGGGGTGGCAAAGAGTTAGACATGACTGAACTGAACTGAATCTTTTGAATTTTGCGCCAAAACATAAATAAACATATTTTCAAATCTGCCCTCTTGAAAATATTGTATTCTCACACATTTCCTGCTCCCAGTTAAGTTCTGTCCCCCTGAATAGAACATCCTGGGAGAGAAAAAATACCTGTCTGCCAGGACAGAAGACCCAGGTGTGAATCCTGGTTCTTTTGTTGGCCCTTCAGATGACCTCAGGCAAGACATGTTCCTCTCTGGTTTGTACTAGATGACATAGAGACAGTGCCCTAGCTCTGGCATCCTGTATCCTATTGCTAGACCAAGGACCTGGAGAGCAGACACTCGGTTTCCTCGCTCTTTTATTTATTCAATTTACTTAAACTGAGTAGCCACCATCACTAGATTCTGGGTTCTCCATTTCTTTCCCTCCACTCAGCATTGCAGGAAGAAGGCAATGGCACCCCACTCCAGTACTCTTGCCTGGAAACTCCCATGGATGAAGGAGCCTGGTAGGCTGCAGTCCATGGGGTCGCTGAGAGTTGGACATGACTCAGTGACTTCACTTTCACTTTTCACCTTCATGCATTGGAGAAGGAAATGGCAACCCATTCCAGTGTTCTTGCCTGGAGAATCCCAGGGACGGCGGAGCCTCGTGGGCTGCTGTCTATGGGATCGCACAGAGTCAGACACGACTGAAGCGACTTAGCAGCAGTAGCAGTAGCAGCAGCAGCAGCAGCAGCAGCATTGCAGTGCCTGGCATGGGAGTTGGTCTCCTGTAGAGGTCCAGGACAAACTTCTTAGCTTACGAATAAGAAATGGATGTTTGGGCAGATGTGTGGTGAACAGTGGATGGACAGGTTGATGGTAAATGATGGTTGAATGGATTCATCAATAAACAGTAAATGGATCGGTCTTTAAGACAATAGGCTTCCCTTGACTATGCAACCTTCCCCATAGCTACCATTCATTTTTGTACTCCATTTTGTAGCAAAAGTCTTTGAAAAAATTGTTCATACTCACTGTCTCTGATTCTTAGTCTCTCTTAAATCCATTCTGATCATATTTCTACCTTCCCATTCCGTCTTCATTGAAACTGCTCATGTCAGAGTCATTAAGTTGCTAAATTCAATGCTCAATTACAACCTTCATTTTCTTGATTGATCAGTAACTTTTGGGACATTTGAACACTCCCTGCTCCTTGATACACCCTTTCTCTTCCCTTGGCATCCAGATTTCTGCATTCTCCTGGCTGTCAGAAGTACACTCCTCAAGGGTCACTCCTTTGCTTCTCTCAGCCCTTCCTGTTGGACTGGTCAAGGACCCAGTCCCTGCTGCTTTCGTCCAGTCTCATGCTCATGACTCCAGATCTAAACCTGCAGCGCAGATCTCTTGCTTGAACTCGAGTGCATACATCCAACTGCCAACCTGACGGCTCCTCCACAATGTCTAAGAGACATCTCAAATTCAGCACAACGCAAGCCTTCCAGTCTCATGGCATCTACCGGACCACCTTCCCCACTGCCTGTCCCCACCCTGTTCTGATTCTCCTCTAATCTTTTTTACTTTTTTCCCCTAGCACCTATCATCCTCTAACATGCCCTATACTTTAAGTATTTCTTATGTTAATTGTTTATTGCATATTTTCTTCCTACTGGGATATAAGCTCTTTTTTGTTATTACATCATCTGTTACATCAGATGTATACCTGTTATTTTCCCTGCAGTATTCCCAGCCTTAGAACAATGACTGGCAAGTAGTAAGTACTCAATATATATTTCTTGAATTAATATATAAATGGTTTGATTGATGCTGGAAAGATATATAGGTGGTGGTTGGTCAGATGGATGAGGGCTGAATGGCAGGGAGATGGAAGAATAAAGCTACGGTAGGAGAAAATTGAATGGATAAGCAGTGGGGAATGGGTTACAGGTGAATAGTAAATGGATGGATGAGTGATGAATAAATAGGTGGAGGAATTTAATTCATTCAGCTACTATTCACTGAGCACTTACCATGTGCCAGGCACTATACCAGGTACTGGAGATATACTGGTAAGCCGAACTAGCCGGTGCCTGCCCTAAGGGAGCTTACAGCTTAGCAGGGGAGACAGACACATGCATAAATCATATGTAATAATTATATATAATTAAACACATGTATAATTCCAAATTATAACATGTGCTATGAAGGGAAAAAACAGGGTGCTCTGAGAGAGAAAAACATGGATTCTGCTGCCGTTCAGGCGTGTCTGACTCTTTGCGACCCCATGAACTGTAGCAGGCCAGGCTTCCCTGTCCTTCACTATCTCCCTTTCCTTGAAAAACTGGCAGTAAATGGGAAGATGGAGGTAGATAGGACTTGGGCTGAGCTGCTTAATCTTAATGGTCTCAGCTAGCCACATACACCATCTGTTTCCAGACCCAGGCCCCCCTTCACCGCCACCCGTATCTGTAACCTCAGGGACATCATCCTTTCTCTCTCTGCACTGACTCAGCACCTGCCTCAGCCCCAGGCCCCCTCCCCCGCACCGCTCCCC
>SJYC01138169.1:0-41791 GCA_006408675.1 Madoqua kirkii | reverse complement strand
GCCCTGCCTGACTCTCTGTCCAGCCCCCACCCTGCTGAGTCACAGTCCTGGGTTAGTCAGAGGACAGCTCCATGGGCTCCCAGCTCAACCCAACCCCTTGGCCATACTCATCCTAGGAAGGCATAAGATGCTCAGAAAGGAGGTCAGCAGATGCCAACCTCTTGATGCTTGTGTCTGAGCACAGTTCCTGATTCTCTGGGCCTGAAATAAAGGTTGCCCCTTAGCTGAGACTGGGGTCAAGGGTAATGGATTAGAGCTCAGTCTGTCTGCAGGACTGTAGCTCTGTCAGGAGCTGGCGCTGGAATTTAGGTCAGGGGTCAAGATGGGAGAAAGTGGTGCCCCATCTACTTTCAGCACTCAGCCCGGGACCAGAGTCAGGATCTAGCCATGGCTGGGGACAGTGACCAGGGCTTAGGTCACATCTGAAGGTTTAGGTCAAGATTTAGTCAGAGTCCACAGTCAGGGAATAAGGCTTGGTCTATGACCAGGGCTCAGTCCAGGGCACCGGACTCGTCTCCTCTTTCTCCAGGGAGGGGCTGAACGAGTGGGTTGAGAAGCATCTGGTTGAGAAGCATCTTCTAGTCTAAGGTTCCATGCCTCTGCCACCCCAGGGCAGATGGGCAGCAGGAGCCACAATCCTCTCCCCCATCTCTGGCCCAGGCTAGGTCATGCCCCAGGGCCCAAGCCTGGCTCAGTGTCCCCAGCAATACCTAACTATCCCCACTGTTACCCCAGGGTATGGGCTAGGGGTAACGTGGGGTGGGAGTAGGGCTGTGGGACAGGGCTCTGTGCCTGACCCAGGAGGGTGCCTTTCGCAAGGCTTTCTGATGCAACTGGCTGCTGGCTGAACACCTCAGCACCCTCCACCCCACACTCTGTAGGCTTTTCTCAGAAAGGGAAGGCCAGGCAGTGGCCTGAATTGAACACTCATAATCCCTTTCCTTCCCTGACCCTGGTGGCTTCAGGACAGGTTGGAGGCAGGTCAGAAGGAAGGCAGGGCAGGGATCAGATGAGTCAGCAGCTCAAAGGGGCAGGACTCCAAGATAGCGAGGGGGCGGAGCCGGGGCTTCCTCCGCCCCCAAGGGGAAGGTAAAGGTGGGAGTGGAGATCCCCGGAAGTCCAGAGAGCGCCACCCCAACACACACAAAACCGTAATTATGTGGCTGAACCCCGAGCCAAACAAGGTCACCAACTGTCCCAGGCAAGGTCAGAACCAGAAACGAGCTTTTCTCCTGGGTTCCCGGCTCCACCCACCACAGATGGGGATCAGGACTCCTTTCACTTGAAGAGGGCGTGGGACTTCCCCAGGAACTTTCTCTCTTTCTTGTAGACTCCTGAATTGGTGAACTGACTTGAGCTTTTCGTTGTTCAGTTGCTCAGTCGTGTTCTACTCTTTGCGACCCCATGGACTGTGGCAGGCCAAGCTTCCCTGCCCTTCACCATCTCTCGGAGCTTGCTCAAATTCATGTCCATATGGAATTGGTGATGTCATCCAACCATCTCATCCACTGTCATCCACTTCTCCTCCTGCTTTCAATCTTTACCAGCATCAGGGTCTTTTCTAATGAGTCAGTTCTTCCCATCAACCAAAGTATTGGAGCTTCAGCGTCAGCATCAGTCCTTACAATGAATATTCAGGACTGATTTCCTTTAGGATTGACTGGTTTGATCTCCTTGTAGTCTAAGGGACTCTCAAGAGTCTTCTCCAACACCACAGTTCAAAAGTATCAATTCTCAACGCTCAGCCTTCTTTATGGTCCAACATGACTACTGGAAAAAAACAGAGCTTTTCCAAAGACATGAGCTTTGGAGCCATACAAATCTGGGTTCAACACTCCCACTTTACTGTGTGAACCCGGGCCGGTTACTTCCTCTCTCTGATACTTGGTTTTCTCACTTATAATATGGACATAAATTTGCTTTTAGCTCTCAGGGTTGTGGTCAGGATTCCATGAGAAAGTAGATGGAAGGCACAGCTCAAACATGCCACAGGGCGACGCTCAGCTCTCAAAGGTTGTCTGTTTGGGAGCAGGGTTAGCAGCCTGGGCCCCATGGAAATAATATTAATCACATCATCAAGTGTTTACCATGTGCCAGGAACTCTTCTAAGCTCTTTACCTGAGTGAACTCACTCATATAAGTCTCCATTTAATCCAATAATAGCTCTCCATAATGGTATGCAGTCCAGTAACCCTACCAGGAGGAATCTATCCTCAGTTCGATTTATAGATGAGGGCTCTGGGTCTCGGAGTAGTTAAGTGACTTGCTCAGTGTCATCCAACTGGGACCGGCCAAGGAGGGTGTGCATCCAAAGACCGTCTGGCTCCAAATCCCACTGCCTAGCCCCTCCCTTAGGCCAGTGATGTCACCTCTCTGAGCCCCAGTTTCCTCACCTGCCTCCAGGGATGAAAACAGCAACCTGGCGGAGAAGTTTGTGGAGACGGAGATGATGTAAGGGAGGCACTCACACAGGGCCATGTTGGATCCATGGGCACAAGAATCACATTTCTTGTGAAGAAAGCCCAGGCCCACGGGGTAGAGATGGATCACCCAGCACAGCCGTGGTCACCACAGGGCCCCCATTGGGCTGGTGCTGTGCCCAAGCGCTGGTTCTCCTGCCTTTCCTGGCGCCCAGCCTGAGCCAGATCCTGATGCTGAGGGATTTCTGCTGTGCCCCTGGGAAACCCTGAGAAGGGGGTGGTGCCCAGCCTCCTAATAAATGCTCCCCAAGAGGAGCCCAGGCACCGATTTCTAACTTTTGAATAATCCACAATTTCTCCCCAATTGATTGGCCCAAATCCATTTACCCATCTGTATTATATAGTTTCATAGTGTTTTTCTTTCAGTCAGCTCATTTAAAAAACAAACAAACAAACCCGTAGGTAAAGTTATGTAAAAGGGAAAATTTCAATCACTGACCTCAACTGGAAAACAGCTATCATTTGCCATAAAGAGGAAGTAACTGTATAATTAAATATGAGGAAAGCAAAACAAAATTCTTAAATCCCAGCCAAATCTCATTTCTTGCTGAAGGTTCTGAACTGAGCTCTGCTCTCCCTTCCTTGCCAGTGAGGTGTTAAAAACACAGATGCTGTTAAATGAGACTTTCTTCCCCGGTAGTTGCAAGAACTAGAAGAAAATCAGGAAATATGTGTATCACAATATGATTCAATGTTATTTAATATTAATAGAGTCTTGAGACCCTAAAACCTCCTGGCATCCTATGCGTGTAACATATTGGGGAAAACCCCGACCTAATACAACTCTCTTCCTATTTTACACACGAGAAAATTAAGGCTCCCAAGAAGGAGAGGAGGTGACTTGCCCACCATCTCACAGGGCAAATAACTTCAGCCAGACCTGGAATGCAACCAGAACTCTTCCTAAGCCACCATTTCACTTTTGTGGGGAAAAACCTAAAGAGGAATGTTTGAAGGACACCAGTGGTGGAATTTCAGGCTTAGAGCGGAAGTCAGGGACGTCTGGGTGCAGAGGAAGGAAGCGGGAGTGGCTGCTATGACAGCCGTTCACGACCCCATCTCCCTTCCTCCCTCGAGTTCCTCCTGGAGGCGCCAAGCATCCTCAGAACTGCAGCAAACAAATGCAGCCTGCTCGGCTCAGGCGTCCAGGGAGAGGGATGTTCTGAGCCTGGAGAGGAGGAAATTCATGAAAGCCGAACTCTCTTTTCAGAAAAGTGCACATATTTTGCATTAATTCGAGGAGGGAGTGTTGGTTACCATTTATTTTCTCACTTTTTAACAAATGCTTATATCAGATTTATATTCCAGGCACTTCACAAACACTGTCATTTAATCCTCACAACAAACCGATATTCATGTGTTAGTGATTCAGTTGTGTCCAGCTCTTTGTGACACCATGGACTGTAGCCCCGCCAAATTTCTCTGTCCATGGAATTCTCCAGGCAGGAAGACTGGAGTGGGTTGCCATTCCCTTCTTCAGGGGATCTTCCCCACCCAGGGATTGAACCCAGGTCTCCTGCATTGCCATCTGAACCACCAGGGAAGCCTGACAAAATAATGAAGTAGGTACTATTATTATCTCCATTTTACAGATGAGGAAACTGAGACACAGAGAGTTTAAGTAGCTTACCCCAAGTCTCCTTACTCAGGAGTGGTGAGATTTGAACCTAGAAAATGTGGTTTGACTATGAACATAAGGATGCTTCAGGGCATTTAATCCTCAGGACTACAATGCAAGGAAATTATAATTAATTTCATGTTATAGATGCAGCAACTGAGGCTCAAGATTGTTTGGCATCTTTGTTGTAGACTCAACAGGCTCTTAACATTTTGTTATACTCCTTGGATTCTGAGTCAAGGATTCTTAGTCTCAGTATGACAGCATTTGCTGCAGGTAACTATTGACCATTTAATGTGGCTAGGGTGACTGACAGGCTTCCTAGGTGGCTCCATGGTAAAGAATCCACCTACCAGTGCAGGACCCACAGGAGACATAGGTTCAGTCCCTGGGTCAGGAAGATCCCCTGGAGGAGGAAATGGCAACCCCCTCCAGTATTCTTGCCGGGAAAATTCCACGGACAGAGGACCCTGGAGGGCTACAGTCCATGCGGTCGTAAAGAGTCAGACACGACTTAGTGACTGAGCATGCACACACACACAGAGTGACAGAGGAACTGAACTTTTCATTTTTTTGAATTTTAATTTTAAAGCAAGTGAAACAGCTTCTCCATTAAACACAACTTAACTGTTTTTATACTTTAACTTTCTATAACCACTGACAATTTTACTTTAGTCACTGACAGTGAGCTTCCATGTTGATTTGTATCCAAACTAAGTGTAAAATATATGCCAGATTTTAGATTTTTATTTATTTTTGGGTGTGTTGGGTCTTTGTTGCTGTACACGGGCTTCCTCTGGTTGCGGCGAGCGTGGGGCTACTCTTCACCGCAGAGTGCCGACTTCTCACTGCTACTGTTTCTCTTGCTGTGGAGCACGGGCTCTAGGCCTGCAGCTTCAGTAGTTGTGATGCGTGGGCTTAGTTGCTCCTCGGCATGTGGAATCTTCCCACATCAGGGATCGAGCCCATGTCCCTTGCATTGGCAGGTAGATTCTTTACCACTGAGCCATGAGGGAAGTCCTATTCCAGATTTTGAAGACATTACTATGAAAAATATTTAGGTTATCTCATTAATAATTTTTTACCATCTGTTGAAATGATAAGCTATATATATACATATATATATATATATATACACACACACACAAATAGGATCAAATAGACTATATTATTAAAATTTTCACCTGCTTCTTTTTATTCTTTAATGCATAATTGAAAATTTGAAACTACATATTCGGTTCACTCTGTGTTCTATTGAAAAGTCCTGGTCTAGAGAATTGGGATTTGATACCCCTAAACTATAGGTCCCCAGACTTGGGGTCCATGCCCAAGGTACAATTCCAGTGACCATACCACAAGTGTTAGAGGAGGCTGTCAGGTTGCAAAGATTGTGAAACGTCCCTGGACATTGTGGGCACTGGAGTCAGTTGCCCCAGATTCAAGTCTCAAATCTGCCTCTTATAATAAGCTGGATGGTCTTGACTCATCTTAGACTAGAAGTGACATTGCCCATTTCACAGTTCTGTAAGTGCCCCAGGGCCATTGCACATACTTTTTCCCCTGTCTCTTCTCACATGCTTCCACTCCCCCTCTTTTTTAAGATCTTAGTTTAAATATCACCTTCCTGATAAGTCTTACTAAAAATAGCCACCTCTCAGTCTTATCTGATAGAGAATAAATCTATGCTATTTATTTAAGAAAACACATGATGCATAATGTATTTTAAATGATTCTGGTTTATTGATTTCATTTTCCTGAGAGATGTCTGTCTCCTCCACTGATTTATAAGATCAGTGAGGGCAGGGATGAGTCAGTCTTGTCACTGCTGAGTTCCCAGCACTTGGATCAGGGTCTGACACAGCATGAAACAAAGTTACGACTATATAAGCAAACCCAGCCACAGTTTGGTTTCAGAGAGGTACCGGGGAAAACAATATGCCAATCTTTCCTTGCCCTCTAGAGCGGTGGGTGTGTCCATAGGAGTCTAGGTCCTGGTGTAGAAAATGAGTTCATTCATTCCTCCCAGGTTTGGGAGTCTCCAGGGTTAAATGGAGAAGGCAATGGCAACCCACTCCAATACTCTTGCCTGGAAAATCCCAGGGACGGGAGAGCCTGGTGGGCTGCCGTCTATGAGGTCGCAGAGTTGTACATGACTGAAACGACTTAGCAGCAGCAGCAGCAGGGTTAAATGAGATCTGAGAACAGCTCCCTGCTGTGCCCTGAAGACTGAAACACAGGTGAGCTGGTCCCTGAAGGTCTGCAACCAGGGAAACAAAGTTGACTCCACCTGCCTCCCATTAACCTCTGCCTGCAGGAGTTATTTTTTTTTGACATTGGTGAATTCAAATATCATGGCCTTAAGGAGACTGGACTCTGAGGCTGCATAGGGATGCTTCACCAAACAGCAAGTGGCACCGGGGCTTCCCAGCCTGGGGTGCAAGTCCAGGTATAGGTACCATTCCTCTCTAAGCCTCTGCTGTCTCCCACTCTGTTTTCTGAGCTTCTACCATTCGGTGGTAAAGAATCTGCCATTGCTGTATTCTTGGCCGGGGAAATCCCATGGACAGAGGAGCCTGGTGGGCTGCAGTCCTTGGGACAGCAAGTGTCAGACACAACTTAGCGACTGAACAGCAGCAGCAGTACTGTGTGCCAGAGTTCAAAGCATTTGACGTGTGTTACCTTATTTAATCCATTTCCTGATGTAGCACAGTGGGTTTGGCAGAGTTAAGAGTCTGGGCACACTTACACAGACTGGTTCCAGGGTTTTGTTGTTCAGTCGCTCAGTTGTTCATCCGACTCTTTACGACCCCATGGACGGCAGTATGCCAGGCTTCCCTGTCCTTCATCATCTCCCGGAGTTTGCTCAAACTCATGTCCATTGAATTGGTGATGCCATCCAACCACCTCATCCTCTCTCATCCCCTTCTCCTGTCTTCAGTCTTTCCCACAAAGGTCTTTCCCAACAAGTTGGCTCTTCACACCAGGTGGCCAAAGTATTGGAGCTTCAGCATCTGACCTTCCAATGAATATTCAGGGTTGATTTCCTTTAGGAGGGACTGGTTTGATCTCTTTGCAGTCCAAGGAACTCTCAAGAGTCTTCTCCAACACCACAGTTTGAAAACATCAAATTCCAGGGTACTTCCTCTTAACTTCCAGGCTCCAGTGCCTGCATGAAGTGAGCGCTGTGAAGCCCACTGGACCCCAGGCCTCTCCAGGGCACCACAATGGTTCTGTTGAGCTGGGAGTCAGCCCCTAAGTCTGTGGTCTTTGCAAAGCTCCTGGGTTGTTTTCTCATAGCTGGGCCTCAGGCTGCCCCTTAGTAGAATGGGTAGAATGGAGCTTCCTGCTGGCCCAGGGTTCTCCTAAACATTCAATAAAGCACTGGTGGGAAAGTGCTTTATTACCAGGGGAGTACCCAGGGAACTGTTAGGGTTTGCTTTTTGTCTCCTTCCCTCATCCTGAGAAAGGGTGTTCTTCCTTCCATTTAACAGATGGGAAAACTGAGACTCAGAAAAGCAAAATGCTTTTTCCAAGGTGATAGGGAGAGCCAGCCTCTGGCATCGCTTTCAATCTTCGACCGCTGAGCGGGAGGGGTCGGGGGTGGAGGTAAACAACCCTAGAGGGCCAAGGGGATACCTTACCCTCAGGTTTATAATAACTGAATCATTTTCAGCTCTTCTTTCTACTTTACTCCTTAAATTCTGGCAGTCCTCAAGTCATGTAGTCTGTCTCCAAAACATCCTTTGCATTCTCTCTCTTCGATCGCCACTTCCTCTGTGTTGTTTATACCTTTCTTGTTTTTAACTGGAGCTCTGTAACAGGGGACGAAGAGGAAGAGCATCTGCTCCTATCTACCCTGGCACCTGTCTCTTATACACATCTAGATGTGTATAAGAGACAGGCCCTGCTCTCCGCGCTCCCGAGACACTCGCAGCGGAAGCGGCGGCGGCTCCGCACACGTCCGGCTGCTGGGGGCCGAGGCCAGAGCCGCACCCGGAGCCGAGCTCGGCGGCGGCAGAGCAGCACGGGCCACCGAGGGGTGCCAGGCGACCTTGAGCTCTTTCTGCGCCAGGACCCCGCCGCGTGCTAGGGCAAGGTACTCGGTGGGGGCGGGAGAGGCGGGCAGGCGGGGCGGCTGAAGTTGCCGCGAGTGACACACACACACACACACAGACACACACAACTTTTAAGGAAGCCCGCCGTCCGGGGAGCGACGCTGGCTGAGTGTTCCCACTGGGTCCAGGTGACGCGGCTCCGCAGGGCGCGGGGTCGCCAAGTGTGGCCGATCTGGCTCCGGGACGGTGGATCCCCGCGGGGCGGGGAGGCGTGTCCCGCGGAGGAGGGTGTGCGCGGTCCGAGTCCGTCTGAGTGTGGAGCGGACAGGAGAGGTGTGTGGTTGGGTGCAGAGAGGTCCGTGGTTGGGTGCGGGGAGGTCTGTGGGGTCCCTGGGTGTCGGGTGGTCGCGAATACCTGTGAGATGTGTTCGTGAGGATTTGCCGGAGTCCGCGTGGGCCGGTGGGTTCCGGGTGGGGCCATGTGTCTGAGGACCGTGCGGAGGCCTGGGCACTGGGCGGCAGGTACTGGCCGTGCCCGGACGCACTGGGGTGCCTGTGGACGGGGCGGGTGCAGGGTCAAGGGCGGCCTGGACGCTGTGCGCGCGCACAAATGTGCCGGGTCTGACGACCACCGGTTCGCCAGCTGTAGGATGCGCGCATATTCTGTTTCTGTCAATAGTGTGTGTTGTGCCTGTTGATTCTGGGGTGTGCGGGCAAGGCCGCTTATCTCAGCGCCGGGGCCCAGCCTCCTTCCCTTTGCCGGTCCCCTCCCAGCCCTCTAGCAACCCCTCTGTTTCCGCTCAACCTTCTGCGGGGGGTCGCGGGCGGGGACCTAGCGGTACTCCTGCCGCCCCGCCGCTCCGCTCCCACGGGAGGAGCCCAGCTGCTGAGGGTGGGGCGAGTCCGCCCACTGCCTCCTCGGTGGGAACTTGGGGTGGGGGTTACAGACTGAGCGTGTGGCCTTTTGGTATCCGTCCTACAGTCGTGAGTATAGTTGGGAGAGCTCTTGGAGCGTGTGCTTGCACCCTTGCCGGTGGAGGGCCAGGTGTGTGTCACTTAGGGACGTGGATGCCCCTCTCTGCCCTGCCCGTGTGCCACGCCGGGCCGGTTTGGACGAACGTGTTTGGGAGGGGCGCGTGTACACCTGTCTGCCCTGGGGTATGTGAATATGGTGTTTGGTGTGATCCACCCTATTCCCCTGGGAGGGCCAGGGACCAGCAAGAGGTAGAAACTGGGGGCTGCCAGCATCCTACTGCAGAGATTCTAATCTTCCCCTGTGGCCTGCAAATTCCTGTGTTCATCTATAAACTCAGTTACCCCATCTGCCCAGTGGAGCTCATCCCGAGCAGGACCAGACTGTGAGCCCTAGATAAGGCCAGAGCAGCCTGGGGTACTGATGTAGCCATGGGAGAGTCACTCCAGGGAGTCTCGCTTTGCAGGACATAGAGCATCTACACACCTAGGGATCATCTTGCTTTACTCTTGGAAGAACCAGTGCAGTAAAGAGTGTTATCCTAGCTTCATCCCTGGGGAAGTTTCTGAGACTTCCAAAGGTAGCACTTCAGCATCTTCAGCTGTGAATAATAATAGTAATGAGCCAACGGTAGTGACCATTTCCTGAATTCGCAGTGCCTGGCAATGGCAAGTGGAGAACGCAATGGCAACCCACTCCAGTACTCTTGCCTGGAAAATCCCATGGATGGAGGTGCCTGGTAGGCTGCAGTCCATGGGGTCGCTAAGAGTCGGGACACGACTGAGCGGCTTCACTTTCACTTTCACCCTGCAACAGGGCTGTGTTAATATATTTGTATTTTCATTTCATCATCACAAAATCTTATGGGCTTTGCATCCTGTTTCCACCTTACAGATGAGGCACAGAAAGTCTGAAGAACTTGCCTAGGGCTATCCAGCCAGGAAGGGTCAGAGACAGGATGAGTTCCAGGGAATATCTGATGACAGCCACTCCCTACTGCATTCTCACCAAAACGGGATTATGCCTTTTTGTTCAAGATGGTGGCTCCCTCCGTCCCAAGGCAGCCCGTGCATTTGGGAGCAGCAAGACTGGAGAGGTGGGCATCAGCCTGAGAACTGTCTCTGAGTGATGTTCCCTCTAACCCTGCCTGGGACTGTTGGGAAGGTCTTTACCTGGCTGCAGTCCATTGTCCTCTAACACCTCATACCTGGGTTCCTGTCCCTCCCCTGGAGCCTGGATGGGTGGGCAGATGGGTTCTGGAGAGAACCTTTCTGCCCTAACATGCCATTGCCCTCTCCTCTACGCACCACACTGGCACACAGTGACATAGCTGTGTGGGGGTGGGTCAGGGGGAGGTGCTTCCTCTGCAGTTGAGTAAGTGAATCCTGGGCCTTCCAGCCACCTTGCCTCCCTGCCTCATTCTCACCTGATGGTAAAACTGAGCTGGCTGGTGGACTAACTCCACACGTAGATCCTGTGATTCTGGTAGCTCTTTGGCTATCGTTGATTGCAGACAAAGTTCACATTTGAGAAAAGAAATAAACTCCATCTGTTTTGAAGTACCCAAGCACTAAATAAATGTAGAATCTTTATTTTAAAATTTTGAAATTGAACATACCCTTGCCTCCCTACTAAGTCCCTTCCACTCCTGGAGTCTCCCAGAAGGCCAGAAGCTGCTGTGGCCAATTTAGCCTGGGTTCTTCTAGACCTTTCCCTGTGCATTTACACACCTGTGTATACAAATGGGGCTTTTCTGATGGCTCAGATGGTAAAGAACCTGCATGCAATGCAGGAAACCCAGATTCAACCCTGGGTTAGGAAGATCCGCTGGAGAAGGGAATGGCTATCCACTCCAGTATTATTGCCTGGAGAATTCCATGGACAGAGGAGCCTGGAGGGCTACAGTCCATTCGGTCACAAAGAGACACAACTGAGCTACTAACACTTTCACACATATCATATTGCACACTTGTGGGTTTTTTTAAATAAATGAGATCATTTCATGTATATTTTTCAGCAGTAGCTCTGTTCCCTGAACAATACGTTTAGTCATTCCAGAAACATCCATTCATGTGTACATTCAGTATGTACATCATTCATGCATCATCCTTCATCATCCATTCTCCTCTCCCTCCTCCCATCCCTCCCTCCCTTTCAGAGGTATAACTGCCTGTGCTACAGCACTCAACAGATACAGTACAAAGCCTTTCTTCCTCTTCTCACCAATTATCAAGTCCATCTCTCCTCTGTGCTTTTTTTTTTTTCACTTAACAGTACACTCTGGGGATTTTTCCAGTTAGCACATAAAGGATTTCCTCAGTCTCTTAAATGGCTACAAATATTTTACGTATGGTGAAATATAATGTATTTAACCAGTCCTAACAGTGGATGTTTAATGGATTCTGTCATATGAGCTGTAGGAATAACTTTGTACTTGCACCATTGCATCAGTATGTAGAGAGCTCTTGATCATTTTTTAGAGCTGTATAGTAGTCCACTATGTGGCTGTATCATGATGGTTTGACCAACCTCCAACTGCTCGACATGTTGGAGAGTTTCCTACTTTTTGCTGTTAGACACAAGACACTGGTGAGCAGCCTTTCATGTATTTAATTTTTGGGGCGAGCATTTTATTTGGAAGATAAATTCTCAAAAGTGGGACACCAAGTCAAGGGTATATGCTTTTGTTTATTTAACACACACTGCCAAGTCACCCTTCATAAAGGCTGTGCCAGTGTAACCTCCCACCAGCAGAGGAAGAGAGGAGCCACCGAGTAGCCTGACTTCGGTGCCTTTCTCCCCTTCTTTTCTAGATGCGAGCAAGCCCCCTGGCTGTTCCAGCAAATGCCCCCTCCAGAAAGAAGCGGTTGAAGCTGGATGATGACCTAGACACTGAGTGTCCCAGCCGGAAACAAGCTCGAAGTGGGCCCCAGCCCAGGGTACCCTCGTGCCTGCTGACCCTGAACCCACCAGCTCCTGTTCATGCTCCCAATGTGACCACTCCCTCCAGGCTTGGACCCTATGTTCTCCTGGAGCCTGAGGGGGGAGCCGGACCTATCGCGCTCTGCACTGCCCCACAGGCACAGAGTACATCTGCAAGGTACATGTCCCAGAGGCCATCTCCATGAGCATCACGGGCACTGGGAAAAGGCTTTGGCTCCAAAGAATTGCCAGGGCTGAGGGCCCCTTACATTAATTTAGTTCTGTGTTTACTGAGGAAGCAGCCAGTGAATACCCAGGCCAAGCTGAAACCAGAAAGGTAAACCAGATGGTCCCAGCCCTGGGGGAATACAGAGCTTAGGCTGTATAGTGTGATAAATGTTGTTGGGGTGAGGCTTAGGGGCCAGGAGTGCAAAGAGAAACCTCTAGTATATTAGAAAGCAGAGTCAGAAAAGGCTGAGGAGGAGCCAGCCAAGGAGAAGTGGGAAAAGGGGGTTGCAGGAAGGGGAAACAGCTGTCAGAGGCCAAGAGGAGTGAGCATGGCACTTCAGAGCATGAAAAGGACTTCATTATGGCCAGAGCGGGAAAGGGATGCAGACAGGGCTGACAGACGAGAGCTAGCAGCCGCGGATTGTGAAAGCATTAGGAAAAAGCCCTGCAAGGCTGTGGGGAGCCACTGGAGGTATTTGCACCAGGGAAGGATGAGATATGGTAGACATTAGAACTCCTGGGACCATGGAGATCATTGGGCCTACTCATGACCATTTTATAGATGGAAAAACTGAGGTCAAGAGAGAAGGGCTGTGTGCGAAGCCACATGGCATCAGACCTGGATCCTAGGGCAAGATCCAGGGTTCCTGACAGAAATCAGGGTTCTTGACAGAATTCGGGCAATAGGCAGAACCTCGTGACCCCTACAGGATACTGCCAGGTCTCAGCCCTAAAGGACAGAGATGAGAAAGCATTTGTTGCTGTTGTTTTAGTTGCTAAGTCATGTCCAATTCTTTTGCAACCCCATGGACTGTAGCCTGCCAATCTCCTCTGTCCGTGGGATTTCCCAGGAAAGAATACTAGAGTGGGTTGCCATTTCCTTCTTCAGGGTATCTTCCCAACCCAGGGATCAAACCTGCATTTCCTGCACTGGCAGGCAGATTCTTTACCACTGAGCCACCAGGGAAGGCCCTGAGAAAGCATAATTGTAGGTTTTTACTGTGCACAAGGTACTCTATTGATCGTGCAGTCTGTATCCTCTCTAATATTCACACAGTCTATGAGGCAGTTACTATTACAGGGCCCATTCTACAGAGAGAGGACAGGTTCTGAGGCTCAGAAGGCTGTGGTTACTCAAAAGTGAAAGTGTTAGTCAGTTGTGTCTGACTTTTTGCAACCTCTTGGACTCTAACTCACCAGGCTCCTCTGTCCATGGAATTCTCCAGGCAAGAATACTGGAGCAAGTAGCCATTCCCTCCTACAGAGGATCTTCCCAACCCAGGGATCAAACCCAGGTCTCCTGCATTGCAGGCAGGTTCTTTACTGTCTGAGCCACCCAGGAAGCCCTGGGGTTACTTGCCATCTCACAAAGCCAGGAGGTGTCAGAGCTGAAATTGGGCCAAGGCAGGTTCAACCCAGAGCCTTGGACCCCATGCTAGGACAGGTGGTTCAGATACAAGCAGGGCAGGTTTGCTCTGGTGGGCAGAGGTAAGGAGGATAGAGGAGACCCAGGTACACAGGGAGGGGTGGAAGGGAGCTGGGACTCCTTGGGAAGGCACAGAGAGGCAGGGGGACTGACGCCTCCATCCAGTTGGCCGGGGGATGAGGGGAAGCAGCAGCAGGGGCTCCAGTTCCTGCTCATGGGGGTGCAGTGGGCGGGGCCACATCTGGACATCAGACACCAGCTTTACCTGGGCTCTGGCCGCCTGATGCAGGTTCCTAGGTCTACCCCAGGTGTTCTAGGGAACCCATGAACTCTGGGTCCCTTTCCTGTAGCATCACAGGTTTTTTCTGGTTCCCCTAGGGAGGGAAGTCCATACTGAAAGGAAGGACCATGGCAAGCTGGAGTCAGAAGCTTTCACATGACCCTGGATATTCAGGAACATCTAGGGCAATCTACTGGGAGTACCTGTCCCTACACCCAGTGTGAACTGTGGGAGCTGACCTGCTGTTTCCACATTGCCTAGGCTTTTCTGATCTTTACTGTCTGAGCCACCCAGGAAGCCCTGGGGTTACTTGCCATCTCACAAAGCCAGGAGGTGTCAGAGCTGAAATTGGGCCAAGGCAGGTTCAACCCAGAGCCTTGGACCCCATGCTAGGACAGGTGGTTCAGATACAAGCAGGGCAGGTTTGCTCTGGTGGGCAGAGGTAAGGAGGATAGAGGAGACCCAGGTACACAGGGAGGGGTGGAAGGGAGCTGGGACTCCTTGGGAAGGCACAGAGAGGCAGGGGGACTGACGCCTCCATCCAGTTGGCTGGGGGATGAGGGGAAGCAGCAGCAGGGGCTCCAGTTCCTGCTCATGGGGGTGCAGTGGGCGGGGCCACATCTGGACATCAGACACCAGCTTTACCTGGGCTCTGGCCGCCTGATGCAGGTTCCTAGGTCTACCCCAGGTGTTCTAGGGAACCCTGAACTCTGGGTCCCTTTCCTGTAGCATCACAGGTTTTTTCTGGTTCCCCTAGGGAGGGAAGTCCATACTGAAAGGAAGGACCATGGCAAGCTGGAGTCAGAAGCTTTCACATGACCCTGGATATTCAGGAACATCTAGGGCAATCTACTGGGAGTACCTGTCCCTACACCCAGTGTGAACTGTGGGAGCTGACCTGCTGTTTCCACATTGCCTAGGCTTTTCTGATCGGCATGTAGAAAGATCAACATCCTGTCTTTCTAGACTATCGCCTTATTCATTAATTCAACAAACTCAGTGAGCACTTGTATACTCCGTGCATCATGCAATATGCTCCACATATGGCTAAAAAGTGGGCCAAGCTGTGCCACCACAGTTCATGCTGCAGGTGAATGAGCAACATATGTATCCGGTGATCTTAACTGCTATGGAGAAAAACTAGGAGCTAGGAGGAAGAGGAGAGGGAAGGGGAGAAGGCGCAGGTGATCTTAGGTGGGAAGTCTGCCTTGGAGGAGGTAACCTGAATAGTTTCTTGAACTGAGGGAGCCAGTCCTGTGGATATCTAGAGGAGAACGCTCAGGTAGCAAGAAAAGCAAGTGTAAATGTTCAGAGGCAGGGATGCGCTTGCCCTGATTTCTAAAAAAGTCTCCGTCTGTGAATTGTTTACTCAAAGCCACCCCAATTGCTTTAAGACGTGTACTTACATCTTTTCATGGATTAAATGTGTATATGCTTTATTTATTTTTATTGGCTATATATCCTAGACAAAATGACAAGCAAAGGGTTTTAAGGCAGATAAACCAAAGTGCATAGACTGCTCTGCCAGTGATGAGCCATGTGGCTTCCAAGTCACCATCCTCTGAACATCCTTTCAGGACTATGGAACGGCTTCCATCTACTGTCCATAAGCCCCTAGCATCTTTCCCCACAACCTCACCATGCTCACCACAGGCCCCACCTTCCTTCGCATTCCAGCCACACTGAGCTTTGGCTGGGTTTCTAGAGCAGCTCAGTTTCTTTCTTACTCAGGGCCTTTGCACTGCCTGTGCCTCCCACCTGGAAAGCTTACTCCTTGGGCATCTCAATCACTCAGGTCACTTCCCCAGAGTCCCTGCTGGACTATCCTTTCTAACATAGGTGTCTCCTGCCAAAATATTCTTGATTCCAGCATTCATTTGCAATGCTCATCAGAACTTGTAAGTATTTAGTTTTTTGGCCTGTTTAACTGTCTCATGTATTGGACTGTGGGCACCAGGAGGGCAGGGACCGTGGCTGTCAGTCAAGTTATAGTCCCAGTGGCAGGCACAGGTGGGCATTCAATGCCTGCTTGTGGGATGAAGGAAAGTGTGGGTGGGAAGTGAATGCTAGAGAATGGTAGCCATGATGGATGATGCCGACCACGTTTCTTCTGTATTGTCTGCTCTTCCAGATTCCTCTTGTTTTAGTTACTTTTGTTCTGGTTACCTGATATCTTTTTGAATTATCTCAAGTTTAAGAGCACATGAACTTGTAGCTAAGAGCACAGATGATGGAGAACAGGGATTTAAATCCCAGCTCTGCTCCTTGCTGGCCAGGCAGCCCTCAGCTTAGTCAGTATTGAGTGAGATGCAGTGGAAGCGCTGGGCACAGGGCCCAGCCCACAGTAGTGCCTAAGGGATCGGCTGTGACCTGCTGCAAGGCAGGCCCCTGCTGCCTGCCCCCTGGAGTCCCTACCCATGCTCACACCACGCTCTGCCCACAGGTGTACCCGGCCTGCGAGAGCCTGGCGGTGCTGGAGCCCTACTGGAGGCTGCCCCCTCATGGCCACGTGGCCCGGCCGGAGGAGGTCCTGGCCGGCACGCAGCACCTCTACGCCTTCTTCCCGCGGCCGCACGGGGACATGCACAGCCTGGTGCGCCGCCGGCGTCGCCTCCCGGAGCCCGAGGCCGCCGTGCTCTTCCGCCAGATGGCCGCCGCCGTGGCACACTGCCACCAGCACGGGCTGGTCCTCCGCGACCTCAAGCTACGGCGCTTTGTCTTCACCGACCGGGAGAGGTGAGTGTGGCGCCGAGGAGGCCCCTAGGTTTGGCCTTGACTGATGTTCTGGTCACACTTAGATTTAGGTGATGCACTTTTTGGCAAGAATACCGCAGAAGCCATGGGGCCTTCTCAGCCGGTTCTATCAGGAGATTCAGGCTGCTGAGGAGAACTACTGTGATGTTAACCTTGGTCTTTGGTTCCAGTGGTTTCTGCCAAGTTGTCCACTGGAAGGCTCCTAATTTACCTTTTGTGTACCTTGGGTAATTCTTTGTCATTAATTTGTCTTTAAAAACCTTGAGGGTTTTTAAGGCTTTATGTGTGAATATCCTGTTTCTGCTCACACTTTTGCCTGCTAATTTCACCTGCCAGCCATTCTATAGCAGTTACGCTTATGATATTTGCCTGAGGGTGGTTTTTTTCTTTTTAAAAATTTTATTATTTATCTGGCTGCACCGAGTCTTAGTTGCAACATGTGTGATCTAGTTCCCTGATCAGGATTGAACTCTGGGCCCCCTGCATTGGGAGCGTGGAGTCTTAGCCACTAGACTACCAGGGAAGTCCCTGAAGGTGGTTTTTTCCTTTAAAAATGGTATTTCCTTTTACATTTTATACTAAAATGACCATGCTTTGAGTAACAATTAGAATGTAAGTTTTATAATGATTTTTAAGCTAATATGCAGCTTTTCAAATAATTTCAAGCTTAAGGTGAGTACAACACCCCCAGACCTCCCAGAAGTGAGAAAAGTGCTTTTTTCCCTTTTCAAGGCAAAAGTTTGAGAGGCACCATCAGTAAATGATAGATAATGGAATCATCCTGGGGCCAAATTCTGACTCTGCTTCTTTAACCTGCAGTTTCGCCTTGAGCAATAGCTTCATCTGCCTGAGCCTTGACTTCTTTATCTGTAAAATGGGCCAATAATGCTATCATCTCCGCTCACCCCCAGTGCAGTGATTGACAGGACTGGTCAGCATTTTCAGACCAGCACCCAGGAAGTAGTGCCCCAGGAATAAGATTAGTAACAATGGCAATGCTATGCTTACTAGTAAAGAATCTAGAGCCCTCTGTGGGAGTTATTTAAAGCAGAAGTTGCTAAGGTTGGTCCACATACACTTTTTTTCTTTGCATCACATACCTGTTCATTTGTGGGGTTTTTTGTTTTGTTTTTTGCTTGTTTCCGTTCCTTTCTTTCTTTCTTTTTAGTTGAAGGATAATTACAATATGGCGTTGGTTTCTGCCATACATCAATGTGGGTCATGTTTGTTTGTGTTTTTAATTGAAATTGGTTGCCAACTTTTTAAAGCCCGTTTTTTTTTCCTTTGAAATATGATTTCTGGGTTCTTTTGTGGAAAAGGGGTACCATGGGGGCACCCACCCTGGGAACCAGATGAGCAGCTTATAGCACTGGCTCTGGGCAGGAGAGAGCCAAGGTTTAGTCTCAGTCCTGCTCCTTTGGCTGCAAAATGGCGTCTTCCTCACAGGCTGTATGAGGGTGAAGTGAGGTGTGACAGATACAAGCTTAGCTCAGGGTGAGGTACACTGTGGACACTCCCAAATATTAACTGTAGGTTTGTGCTGAGACGGTTGGCACAGTCCCCACTTCCTGTTTCTCGTTTTGTTTCCTGCCTAGACCCCCAGTTTGCATCTGGCTTCAGAGAGTTTTAATGCCCTCAGCCCCTCAGCACAGCCCCACTTCCCCAGCCCCCAAGTCAAGGTTCAGGCAAGTGAAGCCATCGCTCAAGGCCGAATTGCAAGTTAACAAGTAGAACCTGAATTTGACCCCAGAGACATTTGGAAAAATGTGTTCCTCTCAGAGTCCTAGTTCAGATTTAATTGCTGTGTGACCTTGAGAAATGAATAAACCTCTCTGACCCTAGACTTCCTGATCTGTAAAATGGGATCAGCCAACCAGCCTCACAGGACTGACTCATGTCTGGCAAATGCCGCCTGGTACTGGGGAAATGGGTGCCACACAGGTGGAAATGTGGGGTGGTAGAAGGAGTGTGTCCCACTAGCTGACTCCCTGTCTCTCTGCCCGTGTAGGACGAAACTGGTGCTGGAGAACCTGGAAGAGCCTGTGTGCTGACTGGGCCTGACGACTCCCTGTGGGACAAGCACGCGTGCCCGGCTTATGTAGGCCCCGAGATCCTCAGCTCCCGGGCATCCTTCTCAGGCAAGGCAGCAGATGTCTGGAGCCTGGGTGTGGCACTCTTTACCATGCTGGCCGGCCACTACCCCTTCCAGGACTCAAAGCCTGCCCTGCTCTTTGGCAAGATCCTCCGTGGCGCCTTTGCCCTGCCTGAGGGCCTCTCGGCCCCCGCCCGCTGCCTGGTCCGCTGTCTCCTCCGAAGGGAGCCAACTGAGCGGCTCACGGCCTCGGGTATCCTGCTGCACCCTTGGCTGCGAGAGAATGCCATCCCTGCAGCCCCACCTTGGTCCCGCCACTGTGAGGCTGACCAGGTGGTCCCCGAAGGGCTGGGACTGGAGGAAGCAGAGGAGAAGGGAGAAAGAGATATGGGTCTCTATGGCTGATGTCACCTTACTGGACTCTCAGCTGCAGACAGCAGGTTGAGTCTGGGGTATCTCTAAGCTCTCTTCTGCCTCTTTGAGCTGAGCCAAACCTTAAGTGCCTTCTGGGAGGGAGAGAGAAGGAGGTGTGTGCAGAGCATGCTGGACACACACACCTGTGCAGATGAGCTCGTGCCCCACCAAGTCCTCCTCAGGAGCTCCCTGTGCCAAGCCCTGTTCCGGATGCTGGGAACACAGCAGTGAATGACAGAGACAAAGTCCTGCTCAGAGCTGATAATACTTTCCATGCCCATGAGTCATTGTCTGCACTGAGCACCCACAGTGCAGGGGCTGGCATCCACGTGCTGATGCCCAGGCACCTCTGACATGGGACAGTCCCTGTCACAAAACAACCCAGCTGCCTTTGTATCTCATGCCTTTTCAGAGGAATGGAAGCATCCCTGTGCCAAAGGCCCCAGGCCTCTCCCCTGTGATTCAGGACCCTAGAGCCCAGATCAGGCTGGGAATTGTCCTCCCAGCAGCTCTGTCCTCTTGGCCAAGGGCTTCTCCATCCAGGCTTGAGTGAAGATTTGGGCTGGAAGATCAGGAGTGCAAACCGTGAGGCTGGTCCTCATCTTACTGAAAGAGTAATTTGGAGTGAGGGTCCAGGCCTGTCCACCTATGTGGACCAAGCACCAAGATCAGGCAAGTTCTGTCCCCTTGTCTCCTGGAAAGTCTTGGGTTCTGGACCCTACATTAACACTATGGGTTTATATACCATGAGTGTGTATTTTTTATCTCATGCCTCATAAAGGAATTATGAAATGCTGTCATCTCTCTTGGATATTTCGTTCATCTTCTCTTCCCCATCTCTTATGAGTTTTCCACGCATCTGAAACCAGCTTCAGGGTGAAAAGTCAGAGGCCTTGTGTGTCAATCTTAGCTGAGTGGTTCGTGAGAATAGAAGACCCAGTGGGTCTTCTCTCATTCACTCTGTTCTTTCTGGATGTTTTGATGTCTCAGGGTACTGTTTGACTGCAAGTCACTGAAATCTTGAGTCAAAGTGGAAAGAAAGAAGGAGACAAACCAGGAAATCAACAGGCAGGGAGGGGATGGGCTTCAGAGCTCATTTATTCATCTGGTACAGTCGGTAAATAATCTGCCTGTAATATAGGAGAAGTGGGTTTGATCCCCGGGTCAGAAAGATTCCCTGGAGAAGGAAATGGCAACTTACTCCAGTACTCTTTCCTGGAAAATCCCATGGAAAGAAGAGCCTGGTGGGCTATAGTCCCTGGGGTCACAAGAGTCAGATTCAACTTGATAACTAAACCACCATGGAGCTGTTAGAAAGGACCCCGGCTCCCTATGTTCATTCTGTCTTGTCTCTGTTGTCCCAGGTAACTGCTGGCACAATGGCTACAACTGTCTGTGGGGTCACCTAAGACAGACTCATGACCAGAGGAAGGAGAAGGGTGGTATCTGAGAACTCTTTACTCTGGAGTCAGGCTGCCTGGAATTCAGTCCTGGCTCCAACACGTGAGTGATAGCTATTTGACCCTTGACAAGTTTCTTAACCACTCTATACTGCAGAGACTTCATCTGTAAAATGAGAGATAATAGTACCTAACCCAAGAAAGTTGAATGGGTTATTTTATTTAAAGCACTTAGAATTAACAGTGCCTGGCAATGGCAAGTGGAGAAGGCAATGGCACCCCAGTCCAGTACTCTTGCCTGGAAAATCCCATGGACGGAGATGCCTGGTAGGCTGCCGTCCATGGGGTCGCGAAGAGTCAGATGCAACTGAGCGGCTTCACTTTTACTTTCCAGCATTGGAGAAGAACATGGCAACCCACTCCAGTGTTCTTACCTGGAAAATCCCAGGGATGGGGGAGCCTGGTGGGCTGCCATCTCTGGGATTGCACAGAGTCGGAAACGACTGAAGAGACTTAGCAACAGCAGCAGTATCAGGCATAACATGCCCTCAATCAGAGTTCAGTATTTCTCTCTATAGCTTTTCCATAGGATGAGGAAAGCTTTCCTAGGAGCATTCTGAACAGACTTGCCCACATTCCTCATTGGCCAGACCTGGGCCATGTGCCTTCTCCTGACCAATCACCAGCAAGGGAAATGCAGTTATGCTAATTATCATGTCAATTCTCCAGCAGTTTCCCTGAGGCTCATGCTATATATAGGGAGTTGGGATGGTGGGGTAAAGATGCTTGCACAAAACCAGATTCTGAGAGAGAGGAGGAATGGGGAAAAGTGCAGAGGAAGAGAACCACGGGAGCTCCCTCAATAGCTTGCTAACTGCAGACAGATAAGGGAGGCTCTCCTAGACTGCCCAGCCATCAGTTGACCCTCCAACCGACTGAAAATGCAGAGTTCAGTTAGGTTGACTCAGACCAGAAAATTTCCCTGACTGACCCACTGGCTCATGGGCTAAATGAAATGATGATTGTTTTAAGCCATTGAGTTTTAATGTTTTGTTACACAGCAAATGCTGATATAGACAGGGACAAGTCAGCCTCCTCTCTCTGCACCCAGCATCACCCATAAGAGGGCCCAGCCGTATCTAGGGTCACATGGAGCTGCCTCCAACCTTTACCCTTCCATCCAGCCTCCAAAAGACCCTGCCCCAGCTGATAGCTGGGCAATCTAGGATAGCCTCCTTAACCTGTCTGCAGTTAGCAAACTGTGCCCAAGTAGCAAGGGCAAGAGGGGACAGTTCATATAAATCGGGGGCTGGCAAGTGGCAGGTCTTTATCTATATTACACAGAGACTCATCACCATCTCACAACAACCCTATGAAGCAAATGCTTTTGTCATGTCACTGACAAGAAAAATGAGATTTAGAGAGAGCAGAAGATTCATCAAAACAACACAACAGAGAAAAACTCACCTGGTTTTTGTCTTGAAGCAGGAGATTTTGCCAAGTCCACTCTGAGGCAGCTGTATGAGAACTATCACATAAAAATGTAAATCTTCTCTCACCAAGCAATGCACATAGCCATGCCCCTGGCTGCAACTAGTAGGGACTTTCATGTTCTGTTTGTGTTCTTTGGATGATCACTGTGTAAGAGATTTACAATATCAAAGGTAATGCATATGTGTTACTGGGAGGGAGGAACTGATAGACATTTAATTGGGGATTTTCTCTGCAACTGGGAGTTAAACACAAAAGATCACACTGTGACCTGCCCAATTATTCATTCAATTAGCAATTCAACAACTATTCCTAATGCCAGTTGTAGGGTAGGCCCCAGAGAGATGGATGCAACATGGTCATGCCCTCATGGACTTTAGTCCAACAGAGAAGACAGAGGTTAAACAGGTGACCACACAAATGAAGAAATTAATTCTATCTGTGGTATGTTCTTTGTGGCAAAGACAGGCATCACCACTGTGTCCCGTGCTCCCATGCATGCCCTGTCTTCCCTTTCAGCCAACAGGACAAGTTCTGACCAATAATGCGTGTGTAGAAGTGACATAAGGGTGGTCAATTCTGGGGTGAATCAATTGAGAGCTGGTAGGTTGCCTCCAACCTTTACCCTTCCATCCAGCCTCCAAAAGACCCTGCCCCAGCTGATAGCTGGGCAATCTAGGATAGCCTCCTTAACCTGTCTGCAGTTAGCAAACTGTGCCCAAGTAGCAAGGGCAAGAGGGGACAGTTCATATAAATCGGGGGCTGGCAAGTGGCAGGTCTTTATCTATATTACACAGAGACTCATCACCATCTCACAACAACCCTATGAAGCAAATGCTTTTGTCATGTCACTGACAAGAAAAATGAGATTTAGAGAGAGCAGAAGATTCATCCAAAACAACACAACAGAGAAAAACTCACCTGGTTTTTGTCTTGAAGCAGGAGATTTTGCCAAGTCCACTCTGAGGCAGCTGTATGAGAACTATCACATAAAAATGTAAATCTTCTCTCACCAAGCAATGCACATAGCCATGCCCCTGGCTGCAACTAGTAGGGACTTTCATGTTCTGTTTGTGTTCTTTGGATGATCACTGTGTAAGAGATTTACAATATCAAAGGTAATGCATATGTGTTACTGGGAGGGAGGAACTGATAGACATTTAATTGGGGATTTTCTCTGCAACTGGGAGTTAAACACAAAAGATCACACTGTGACCTGCCCAATTATTCATTCAATTAGCAATTCAACAACTATTCCTAATGCCAGTTGTAGGGTAGGCCCCAGAGAGATGGATGCAACATGGTCATGCCCTCATGGACTTTAGTCCAACAGAGAAGACAGAGGTTAAACAGGTGACCACACAAATGAAGAAATTAATTCTATCTGTGGTATGTTCTTTGTGGCAAAGACAGGCATCACCACTGTGTCCCGTGCTCCCATGCATGCCCTGTCTTCCCTTTCAGCCAACAGGACAAGTTCTGACCAATAATGCGTGTGTAGAAGTGACATAAGGGTGGTCAATTCTGGGGTGAATCAATTGAGAGCTGGTAGGCCTCCATACCAGTCTTTCCCTTCCACCTTAGGCCTCATGTTCCCTTAGCTATAAGACAGAGGAGATCCAACCAGTCCACCCTAAAGGAAATCAGTCCTGAATATTCACTGAAAGGACTGAAGCTGAAACTCCAATACTTTGGCCGCCTGATGTGAAGAGCTGACTCATTTGAAAAGACCCTGATGCTGGGAAAGATTGAAGGCGCGAGGAGAAGGGGACAACAGAGGATGAGATGGTTGGATGGCATCACCGATTCAATGGACATGAGTTTGAGTAAACTCTGGGAGTTGGCGATGGACAGGGAGGGCTGGCATGCTGCAGTCCATGCGGTCGCAGAAAGTCAGACACGACTGAATGAACTGAACTGAACCAGGAGGAGGACTACCAGATTCACACTGGATTTTACTGAGCAAGAAACGAAGCTTCCTATGTTAAGTCTACAATTTGGAGTTTGTCTGTTGGGCACTTAGTGTTAATTACCAAGAAGAAGAAAAACTTGCTACAAGAGAAGGAAGGAGAATCCTCTTCCCCGGTAACTAGGCTGTATCAGTCTGTGCTGCTTTACAACTCCCTAAACGTCATGGTTTGTGATTGTCTGGGTCAACAATCAATGTGATGCTGGTCACTCCTGCAACTGCAGACAGCGGACAGCTCCACGGGGCAGCTCAGCCTCACTCACTTGTTTCCAGGGAGCCTTGGCTGGGGAGGATCATTTCTGCTCCATGTGGTCTCAGTGCCAGCTCCTTCATGTGGTGGTCTTGGGGTTTCAAAAAGCAACAAGGGGACTTCACTGGTGGTCTAGTGGTTAAGCATCTGACTGCCAATGCAGGGGACACGGGTTCAATCCCTGGTCTGGGAAGGTCCTACATGCCCACGGGCAACTAAGCCCCTGTGCCACGACTACTAAGCCTGCCTCCACAGCCCTCGAGCTGCACCTACTGAAGTCTATGTGCCTAGAGCCTGTGCTCTGCAACGGGAGAAGCCCCTGTAATGAGAAGCCCCTGCACCACAAAGAGCAGCTTCCTCTCTGCAAAAAAATAGTTCCCACTCGCCACAGTTAGAGAAAGCCCACGCGTAGCAATAAAGACCCAGCACAGCCAAAGATAAATAAATACATAAATAATAATAATGATAAAAACAGTTTCCCTAGCGATGCTGTTGAGCATCCAAGCTGGAGAACCTCTGTGTTTGGAGAAAGCCTGCCTCCTCAGTAACTCAGAGAACTCATGTTAGCTCCTCTCTGTGTCTGTTTGTAAAATTGGTATAACCTGGGCATACATTCTACCTGCCTGTGATGCTAGGATGGGCTCACAGATGTGGGGAGCTATACTGGGTCAAAATATCTGAACCACCACCTCAGTTGTGCCAGCTTCCCGTGGAAAGAAGCGTAGCCCTATTCCGTCCTCGCTCCCTCTCCACTCTCCCTGTTTCGTGGTTCTTCACAGCACTTAGCACCACCTGGCAGGACATTCTCCTCTGTTTGTCTGTGTGTGTTTCATAAGTCTAAGTATCTGCTTTGTTTATAATTGTCTCCCTGACTCCAATAACAGTGCCTCGCACACAGAGCTGCCCAATAAATGTTTGTGAGTAAATGTGGTTGCTGTGCAGATCCTACATGCCCAGAGCAGAGCCAGGACACTTATTAGGCATGGTTAATGTTTACTGGGCACATATGACGTGCCAAGTGTGGTTCTAAGTGCTTTATGTGCCTTATCTCATTTGATATGTGATAGCCAGATGGCCCTCAGTGATCCGTAGCACCTGGTATCCATGGGTTTGTATAATTCCCTCCTACCCCAAGCTGGGGTGACAGTAAGTAATAGGAAACTAAAAATAAAGAGCATGATTTTAAGGATAGACCATATATTATGGCTTCTTCCTCGCTCTTCTGGATCATCTGTTCTAGGAAAAGCCAAATGCCATGTTGCCAGGACATCAAGTAGACTATGGAGAGACGCATGTGACAAGGAACTTATGCATTCTGCAATAACCAGCACCAACCAAGTCTGTGAGTGGGCTTTACTCCTCCAGCTTCAGTCAGGCTTTCAGATAACTGAAGCCTGAGAGACCTTGTGCTAAAACTACCTAAGAAGCTGTTGCTGAAACCCTAACGCGTAGGAACTCTGTAAGATCTTCATGTTTATTACTGGCTTCCCCGGGGGCTCAGATGGTAAAGTATCTGCCTGCTAAGGCAGGAGACCAGAGTTCAATCCTTGATTCAGTAAGATTCCCCTGGAGAAGGGCATGGCAACCCACTCCAGTTTTCTTGCCTGGAGAATTCATGGACAGAGGAACCTGGTGGGCTACGGTTCATGGGGTCACAAAGAGTTGGACACAACTGAGTGACTCACGCACACATAGGACTGAACCCAGGCTTGCGTGATTACAGAATCTACCCAGTGAGGTGAAAGATGTCCAAAATGAATGCCAACTCTTCCCTTGAAGGAACAAGGCTACGACCAGAAAACTGAAAAAAATGTATCTGCCTCCAGTACAAATGTGTTCTGGCTGAAAGGAATGTGAACCTAGGAAACCAGCAGGCTCAGAAGAAGAGAAAAGCCAACAGGAGTAAAAGCCAGCAGAAACAGACACTCAGAGTTCAGATGGCAATACTATCAGATATATATTATAAAAGAGAAATATTTAATGCACTTGAATCTATAACAAGCTTGAAACTATTTCTAAAGTATAAGAAGTTATATCAAGTAATGTAATGATGAAAACCTAAATGGATTTGAACTTCTAAAACGAAAAATACAATAACCAAAATAAAACATTGTCAACAGATGGGTTAAACCACAGATTAGATGTGGCTATGAGGGAACTAGTGAGATAGAAAGCAGATATCAATCACAGATTTAAGAGACTCCATATGTTTTTACACACAGACACATCATAGTGAAAATGCACAACACCAAAGACAGAGATCTTAAAAGCAGTCAGAGGGAAAAGAAAAAAACAGAGATTATTTTCAAAAGAACAGCAGTACAACGTGGATGAACCTCAAGAACATTATGCTAAATGGAAGAAATCCATCACAAAGAACCATATATTGTAAGACTAAATTTATATAAAGTGTCCAAAATAGGAAAATTTATAGAAACCAAAAGTAAGCTAGCACTGGAGGGTAAGAGAGTAGGAGATAGAGAGTGTCTGCTAATGGATACAGGGTTTCTTTGGGGGTGGTAAAAATGTTCTAAAATGAGATGGAGGTAGTTGCACAACTCTGTACTAAAAACCATTAAATTGTACACTTTAAATGGGTGGATCTTACAGTATATAACTTATTTCTTGGTAAAGCTATTTAAAGAAAGAACAGCAGTTAGACTGACAGGTGATGATGTCTCAACACAGACCATGGAAGCTGGAAGACAACAGAATGCTATCTTCAAGGTGCCCAGCTAGAATTCTATATCCAGGAAAAATGTCTACCAAGAGTGAGGAAGCCCAAGGACTTCCATGGTGGTTCAGTGGTGAAGAATCAGCCTGCCAATGCAGGAGACACTGTTTGAATCCCTGATATGGGAAGATCTCACATGCTGAGGAGCAACTAAGCCCCCGGGTCACAACTGTTGAGTCTGTGCTCTGGAGCACGGGAACCACAACTACTGAGTCTTTACATTGCAGCTACTGAAGCCCACACACCCTAGAGTCAGTGCTCCATAACAAGAGATGCCACTGCAGCGAGAAGCCCGTGCACCTCAACTAAAGGGTTACCCCCGCTCATTGCAAACAGAGAAAAGCCCGCATGGCAATGGAAACCCAGCATAGCCCATGAATAAATAAATAAAATTATTTTTAAAAAGAGTGAGGTCAAATAAAGATTTTTCAAACAAAAAACAAGAACGTTTGTCACCAGAAACTAACCCCACAGGGAATTCTAAAACAGCAGTTTTCAAACTTGGCTTTTCATTAGGCTCACAGAGAACATTAAAAGCTCCTGATGTCTGGGCCCACCCCAGACATTCCAAATCAATTGATCTGAGATATTAATCTGGGCATAAGATTTTTAAAAGTTCCCCGAGTGATTCAAAAGTATAGCTCAGGCTGAGAACCTCTGTTTTGGGGGATCTATTTCAGGCAAAAAAAGAAAGTGATCCCAGAAGAAAGTCTGAGATTCCTTCATTCATTTAACATAATCTGTGGGCATCTATCAGGTGTTGGGGAACTGTGACTAGACACCAGGAACACAGCAATGAGCAAACAGGCAAGGGTCTCAACCCTCTGAAAGAAGGAAACAGACAAAAACAAAACCAAGATAAAGAAGTAAAATATGCTATTAGATAGTAATATATGCTTTGGGAAAAAATGAAGCCAGGAAGGAAAAGATAAAATGTTGGATGTATGTGCATGTGTTTGAAATTTCAGATAGAGTGGACAGGAAAAGGCTTTCGGTAAATGATATAAAGACTTTTGGCTAAAGACATAAAGGGCAAGAACAAGCGATGAAGATATTTGGGCTATGGGAAGTGCAAAGGCCCTGAGACGGAAGGGTGTCTGCATTGTTCCAGGATCTGGAGGCCAGCAGGTAGACTGAGCCAAGGGGAGAGTAGTCAGAGAAGGAGCCACAGCACTCTGAAGGTCTCGGGAGGAACTTCGCTTTTACTTTGAGCAAGATGAAGCCTACAGGGAGTGTTCTGAGGAGTGGCATGGCTTGATTCTAACAGGGCCTTCTGGCATCTGGGTGAAAGTGGACCTTAGTGACCAAAGGGGATGCAAAGAGCCTACTCAAGAGGCTGGAGCATGGTGCTGGAGGAAAAAGGATGGAGGTGGATTGGGATGGTGGGTGGAGGAGGTGAGAGGTGACAGATTCTGGATCTGTTCTGCAAATGGACCCCATAGGATCTGCCAATCTACAGAATGAGGGGCGGGAGAAAAGTTCAAGGGTGGGAAGACAAGAGGATGTGAAGAGCTTCCAGCCTGTGTCCGGCAAAAGCAAACTTCATTCAGTTCAGTTCCGTCCCTCAGTTGTGTCGGACTCTTTGCGACTCCATGAATCACAGCACGCCAGGCCTCCCTGTCCATCACCAACTCCCAGAGTTTCAGTTCAGTTCAGTTCAGTTCAGTTCAGTTCAGTTCAGTCGCTCAGTTGTGTCTGACTCTTTGGGACCCCATGAATTGCCCAAACTCATGTCTATCGAACCGGTGATGCCATCCAGCCATCTCATCCTCTGTCGTCCCCTTCTCCTCCTGCCCTCAATCCCTCCCAGCATCAGGGTCTTTTCCAATGAGGCAACTCTTCGCATGAGGTAGCCAAAGTATTGGAGTTTCAGCTTCAGCATCAGTCCTTCCAATGAACACCCAGGACTGGTCTCCTTTAGGATGCACTTGTTGGATCTCCTTGCAGTTCGTACTCCTTTTCTTATTTGTAACCAGTCTGTTGTTCCATGTCCAGTTCTAACTGTTGCTTCCTGACCTGCATATAGGTTTCTCAACAGGCAGGTCAGGTGCTCTGGTATTCCCATCTCTCTCAGAATTTTTCACAGTTTATTGTGATCCACACAGTCAAAGGCTTTGGCATAGTCAGTAAAGCAGAAATAGATGTTTTTCTGGAACTCTCTTGCTTTTTCAATGATCCAGCTAATGTTGGCAATTTGATCTCTGGTTCCTCTGCCTTTTCTAAAACCAGCTTGAACATCTGGAAGTTCACGATTCATGTATTGCTGAAGCCTGGCTTGGAGAATTTTAAGCATTGTTTTACTAGCGTGTGAGATGAGTACAATTGCGCAGTAGTTTTGTTGCAGAAAAGGGTACCACTTCCAGGGCCCGAAACTGGGCTCTTGTCTAACACTTGGAAATGAATTGTTTGAGGAGACACATGTGTGACAAAGCAAGAGACTTTATTGGGAAAGGGCACCCAGGTGGAGAACAGTAGGGTAAGGGAACCCAGGAGAACTGCTCTGCCACGTGGCTTGCAGTCTCCGGTTTTATGGTGATGGGATTAGTTTCTGGGATGTCTTTGGCCAATCATTCTAATTCAGAGACTTTCCTGGTGGCACACACATCGCTCAGCCAAGTTGGATGCTAGCAAGAGGGATTCTGGGAAGTGGACGGACACATGGTGTCTCCTTTTGACCTTTCCCGAACTCTTCTGCTTGGTGCTGGCTTACTAGTTCCGTATTCCTTACCAGGATCTCCTGTCATAAAACAACTCACGTGAATGGTTACTAAAGGTCCTGGTCAGGGTGGGCGGTTTCAGTCAGTGTGCTTCCCCTAACAGTTTGGGCAGTCTTTGGCATTGCCTTTCTTCGGATTGGAATGAAAACTGACATTTTCCAGTCCTGTGGCCACTGCTGAGTTTTCCAAATTTGTTGGCATATTGAGTGCAGCACTTTCACAGCATCATCTTTCAGGATTTGAAATAGCTCTACTGGAATACCATCACCTCTACTAGCTTTGTTCGTAGTGATGCTTTCTAAGGCCCAGTTGACTTCACATTCCAGGATGTCTGGCTTTAGGTGAGTGATTACACCATCGTGATTATCTGGGTCGTGACGATCTTTTTTGTACATTTCTTCTGTGTATTCTTGCCACCTCTTCTTAATATCTTCTGTTTCTGTTAGATCCATACCATTTCTGTCTTTTATTGTGCCCATCTTTGCATGATATGTTCCCTTGGTATCTCTAATTTTCTTGAAGAAATCTCTAGTCTTTCCCATTCTGTTGTTTTCCATTTCTTTGCATTGATCACTGAGGGAGGCTTTCTTATCTCTCCTTGCTATTCGTTGAAACTCTGCATTCAAATGGGAATATTTTTCCTTTTCTCCTTTGCTTTTCGCTTTTCTTCTTTTCCTGGCTATTTGTAAGGCCTCCTCAGACAGCCATTTTGCTTTTTTGCATTTCTTTTCCATGGGATGGTCTTGATCCCTTTCTCCTGAACAATATCACGAACCTCCGTCTATAGTTCATCAGGTACTCTGTCTATCAGATCTAGTCCCCTAAATTTATGTTTCAGTTCCACTGTATAATCATAAGGGATTTGATTTAGGTCATACCTGAATGGTCTAGTGATTTTCCCTACTTTCTTCAATTTAAGTCTGAATTTGGCAATAAGGAGTTCATGATCTGAGCCACAGTCAGTTCTGGGTTTTGTTTTTGCTGACTGTATAGAGCTTCTCCTGAAAGAGATGGGAATACCAGAGCACCTGACCTACCTCTTGAGAAACCTATATGCAGTTCAGGAAGCAACAGTTAGAACTGGACATGGAACAACAGACTAGTTCCAAATAGGAAAAGGAGTATGTCAAGGCTGTATATTGTCACCCTGCTTATTTAACTTCTATGCAGAGTACATCATGAGAAACGCTGGGCTGGAAGAAGCACAAGCTGGAATCAAGATTTCCAGGAGAAATATAAATAACCTCAGATTTGCAGATGATATCACCCTTATGACAGAAAGTGAAGAGGAACTAAAAAAAACTCTTGATGAAGGTGAAAGAGGAGAGTGAAAAAGCCCAACATTCAGAAAACTAAGATCATGGCATCCGGTCCCATCGCTTCATGGGAAATAGATGGGGAAACAGTGGAAACAGTAGCTGACTTTATTTTTCTGGGCTCCATCCCTTCATTCTTTCTGGAGTTAATCCTCCACTGATCTCCTGTAGCATATTGGGCACCTACCGACCCAGGGAGTTTTCACTTCCACTGTATAATCATAAGGGATTTGATTTAGGTCATACCTGAATGGTCTAGTGGTTTTCCCTACTTTCTTCAATTTAAGTCTGAATTTGGCAATAAGGAGTTCATGATCTGAGCCACAGTCAGTTCTGGGTTTTGTTTTTGCTGACTGTATAGAGCTTCTCCTGAAAGAGATGGGAATACCAGAGCACCTGACCTACCTCTTGAGAAACCTATATGCAGTTCAGGAAGCAACAGTTAGAACTGGACATGGAACAACAGACTAGTTCCAAATAGGAAAAGGAGTATGTCAAGGCTGTATATTGTCACCCTGCTTATTTAACTTCTATGCAGAGTACATCATGAGAAACGCTGGGCTGGAAGAAGCACAAGCTGGAATCAAGATTTCCAGGAGAAATATAAATAACCTCAGATTTGCAGATGATATCACCCTTATGACAGAAAGTGAAGAGGAACTAAAAAAAACTCTTGATGAAGGTGAAAGAGGAGAGTGAAAAAGCCCAACATTCAGAAAACTAAGATCATGGCATCCGGTTCCATCGCTTCATGGGAAATAGATGGGGAAACAGTGGAAACAGTAGCTGACTTTATTTTTCTGGGCTCCATCCCTTCATTCTTTCTGGAGTTAATCCTCCACTGATCTCCTGTAGCATATTGGGCACCTACCGACCCAGGGAGTTTCTCTTTCAGTATCCTATCATTTTGCCTTTTCATACTGTTCATGGGGTTCTCAAAGCAAGAAATACTGAAGTGGCAAAGAATAATGAAGAAAACTTCATTAGTGGCCCAATTAAAAGGTGGAGAGTTGACCGCCGAGAGGCAGCGTCCGGCTGGCTAAGGGTGGGTTTCTGAGGCCGCCCAACCTGCATTTAAATCCTGCTGCGTGGCCTCGGGCAGATCAGAAACAGAGCCTCGGTTTCTTCTGGGGCTGCTGAACTGACCAAGGGCGGTCTCCGCGTCGCGCCCCGCCCCCGGCCCAGTGCCCGCCCACCCGGCCCAGTCCCCGCCCCTCATGGCCCCGCCCCTCCCCGGCGCTGCTGGCTGGACTCAGCAGGTGAGTGAGGGTCACAGTGTTCAGGTCTGGCCGAGGGCGGCGTAGGAACGCCCAGGACGGCGGGACGAGAGCGCCCTGGATTCCCGTGACCCGGGGCGGGGTCCGCCGCCAGATGATCGGGCGGGGGGTGGCGGGGAGACCTGGATCCGGGGACAGTCTTCCGCCCCACTTCCGGAGCCGCCACTTTCACTTTCTTTTCCGCTGAAGCTGCTGAGCTCCTTCTCATGACTGACAGGGGCCGCCGCGGGCGGGAGGGAGTCAGGCCGAAATCTCGCACCCCGGAGGGCGCTCCCGCTCCCGGCAGGGAGAAGGGCTCCGGCCCAGCGCCCTGGCTGTGCGGCGCCCCTCCTCCCCTTCCCCGCAGCCAGGCCTGTCCAGTTTCCTCTGTCGCCCGGAGCCGGCTCGGCTTGGCGCTCCCTCTCACCTCCCACCGGTTCCCTCTCCCAGGCCCCATCCCCGGTCCTCGGGTAATGTGATGCTATCCGATTGCCACCCGGGACCCTGAGGCACCAAGAAGGCCCGGGCCGCGCCAGAGGCCACCGGCTGGGCTAAGTTTCTTGTGGTCTGCCCGTCCTCTAGCAGGTGACTGGGAGATAGCATTTCCCCGGAGCTGCAGCCCGCCCCCCTCCGCGGGGGGATGGGCACAACCACGCCAGATGGACGAGAAGATCAAGAAAGGTGGGCACAGCCCGGGGGCGGCTGAGAAGCTTCGGGTGGGAGGTGGGCCTTGCCAGAACGCGGCCTCTCTTCCAGAAGGGCCTGAGAGAGGGTTATTAGTCTGTCCTCCTTCTGCCCACTTGCCCTGCAGATTCCTCCCTTGCAGGCCGGTTGCTTCCAAGGGCATCTTGTCATTCTTTTATTTGATGTCCCTAAGGCCTCCCATGGGCCAGCTCTGCTGAGAAGAGGGTGGGGAGCTCGCAGAGGGCAAGAGACACCCATGCTAGTGGGGGAACCAGACCTCAACTGACCTGAATACCAGGGTCTTTGCCTTCCACCTCACGCCTTCCACTCAGGTTGGAGAGTAAGTTAGGTCATGTCACATACCCCTGTGTTTGTTCTTAGATCAGAAGCCTAGAGCAGTTGGGTAGCCTGCATGCCTGCTGACTTTGCTCACTTCTGCTTTTGCTCATCTTCATCCATCTTCACCTTCCTCCATCTGCCCCCTTGCGCATTCTGCTGGAGCTTCATCAGCTTCTCTGTTCTAATCCGACCATTTCTTGACCGAGGCCTTTCATTTTCTCTCTACTTAGAACGCTTTTCCCTAACCAGGTTTTGACATTATCCAACACTTCCTGCTTCAGGTCTCAGCTTCAATGTTACCTCCCCTTCTCTTTCCTCATCTCCTTATCCTGTTCATTTCCTTGCCAGCAAGAATCACAGTCTGAATCTTTTTCTTTTGTTAACTTGTTAGTTGTCTTCTTACTGGGCTGGGAAGTCCATGAGAAGAGGGCCCCCGTTTATCTTATTCACTTCTGTGACAGTGATTGGTACACAGTAAGAGCTCAGTCCTAAAGGAAATCGACCCTGAATATTCATTGGAAAGACTGATGCTGAAACTCCAATACTTCGGTCACCTGATGCAAAGAACCAATTCATTGGAAAAGACCCTGATGCTAGGAAAGATTGAAGGCAGAAGAAGGGGGCAACAGAGGATGAGATAGTTGGATGGTATCAATGGATATGAGTTTGAGCAAACTCCAGGAGATAGGCAATGACAGGGGAGCCTGGTGTGCTTTTAGTCCATGGGGATCACAAAGAGCTGGATACAACTTAGTGACTGAACAGCAAGCGCTCAATAAATATTTGTTGGATAAACAAGTGCAAGTATGGGGGACCTGGAAGTATGAAGGGAAAACAGAACTAAACAAGCAGGGGTGGGGAGTGTCAGCGAAGGCCTCTCAGAAAAAAGGGACTTTTAAGCTGGGTGCTGAAGGATGTGTAGGAGTTACCAAGAAGACAGAGAGGAAGCAGCATGTATAAAGAATCACCTCCTTCTTCACCCTCTTTACCTCCAAAGAAAAATAAAGCCTGTGCTAACCTGCTTCCACTGTGGATTTCAGCTGAGGAGGTGGCCCAGAGACTCAGCCGAGCAGTGGCTGGTGGGGATGAGCAGGTGGCTATGCAGTGTGCCATCTGGCTGGCAGAGCAACGGGTGCCCCTGAATGTGCAACTGAAGCCTGAGGTCTCTCCGACACAGGACATCAGGTGAGGAGTGCGTGGCTGACCAGGAAGCCCAGGGTTCAGAGCTTCCTGAAGCCCAGTGGGCTGCAATGTAGTGTTGGCCTGTAGACCAGTTAGAGCTTCCCTGGTGGCTCAGTCGGTAAAGAATCCGCCTGCAGTGTGGGAGACCTGGGTTCGATCCTTGGGTTGGAAAGATCCCCCGGAGGAGGGCATGGCAACCCACTCCAATATTCTTGCCTGGAGAATCCCCGTGGACAGAGAAACCTGGCGGGCTGCAGTCCATGGAGTCACAGAGTCAGACATGACTGAGCAACTGAGCACATAGAACAGTTAAGTTATTCTTAATGGCAGGTTCTTGTGTCAAGAGCCCTAGCTTCAAACCCAGCTCTGTCTCAAATCAGCTCTGTGATCTAAGGCAGGTCACTTCAACTCTCATTTTTTTTTTTTAATTAAAAAAAAATGGAGCAGTAATAGTAGAGCCGTTAATAGGGTTGTTAGGAGGTGTATTAGAATGATAGGTCTCATAGAACAGAAAAAATGATAGGTCTCATAGAACAGAAAACAACATATTAACTGGCATAAACAAGTTTGATGGTAGGCACTCCAGATGTGGAAGCTCCTCTCTCTGTAGTTCTCAGAGCTCTTGCTTCTTTTGTCTTACTATTATGCCATTCATGACCTCCTTTCTCAGGTTCACCTTATGATCCAAAATGGCTATTCCTGATCCAGCCGTTGCATCACCATTCTTGTCAATAGGAAGGAAGAAGGGCACACCCTCCCACTCTCCTCTTAAGAACACAGCTCACAAAACTGCACACACTTCTTCCACTTAACTCCCATGGCCAGAACTTTATTGCACAGCCACACTCAGCTTGAAGGAAGGCTGTCTGCCCCAGGAGACTTAAACTTGATGCTGAAATACGCAGTACGGTGCCTGGTAATATATTAAACACTCAAATGTTTTTTCCTGCTGTGTAGTATGGCACTCCACTCCAGTACTCTTGCCTGGAAAATCCCATGGACAGAGGAGCCTGGTAGGCTGCAGTCCATGGGGTCGCTGAGGGTCGGACACGACTGAGCAACTTCACTTTTCACGTTCATGCGTTGGAGAAGGCAATGGCAACCTACTCCAGTGTTTTTGCCTGGAGAATCCCAGGGACGGAGGAGCCTGGTGGGCTGCCATTTATGGGGTTGCACAGAGTTGGACATGACTGAAGTGACTTAGCAGTAGCAGTAAGACACTTTTACAGTTTCTAATTTTCAGTATTGGATCCCATTTGATTTTTTATTGAGATGTAATTGACAGACCCTATTCAGCAATTTAAAGTGCATAGTTCAAGGCTTTTAGTATATTCACAGTTGTGTAACCATCACTATAACCAATTACAGAACATTTTCATCATCCCATTAAGAAACGCCATACCCATTAATAGACACTCTCTATCTCCCGAGTTTTCTTTCCTCAACCCCCAACCTTAGGCAACAACTAATTTCCTTTCTATCTCTAGAAATTTGCCTGCTCTGGGAATTTCATGTAAATGAAATGGAATTGTACACTATGTGGCCTTTTGTGTCTGGGCTTCTGTCACTTGGCAGCATGTTTTCTGGATTCATCCATGTTGTAGCATGTATCAAAACTTCACTCCTTTTCATGACTGAATAATAATCTATTGTATGGGTATACCGTATTTTCTTTATTAATCAGTCGATGGACATTTGGGTTGTTCCCACTTTGTGGCTAACATACACAATGCTGCTATGAACATTTGTGTACAAGTTTTTATATGGACATAACTTTTCCCCAGTTTTATTGAGATATCATTGACAAATTAAACAGAGTTAGTTTAAGGTATTGTGACTTACGGTAAGAAAGGTATATTCTTCCTGTTCTTGGCACTGAGCTCCTAAAGGAATTTCTTAAGTGATGAGAATGATAAAGGTGCATTTTGTTATGTTAATGAGGTGACTCTTGGACTGTCCCTAGATTGCCTAAGGTTGGAAACTGGTCACAAGAGGAGTCAGCCCTGTGGTTAAAGAGTTGGAACTTTCAGTCTCATCACCCTGATCTCCGGGGAGGGGAAGAGGGCTGAAGGTTGAAACATCAGTAGCCCATGGATTAATCAGTCATGCCTATGTAATGAAGCCTCCATAAACACTCAAAAAGACAGGGTTTGGAATTTGGAGAGAATGATGCCCTTCTCACATACCTTGATTCATACATCTCTTCCATTTGGCTATTATATCCTTTCATAATATAGTAAGTAAATATTTCTCTGAGTTCTGTGAGCTGTTCTAGCAAAATAGTCAACCCATGGAGAAGGTCATTGGAATCCCTAATCTATATCCAGTGAGTCAGAACAGGTGACACCTTGGGGTTTTGATTGGTATGTGAAGTGGTGGGAGCAGCCTTGGAGGACTGAGCTCACAGCCTGTGGAAGCTGACACTGTCTCTGGGTAGAGAGGGCCAGAATCAAGTTGAATTGTAGGATGCCCTGCTGGTGTCTGAAATTTGCTTGGTGTTGTGTGGGAAGCCTTCCCTCTCTTTCCCCTTCCACGTGTTGGAAATTGAGCCTCAGAACCATTTTAGGTGTATGACGTGTGCTTTCATATATGTATATATTGCACAATGATTACCACAGTAAGTTTAGTTAATATCCATTGCCTGACATAGTAACAAATTATTTTTTCTTGTGACAACTTTTTAAGACTTTATTCTCTGAGCAGTTCTCAAATATACGATATTGTTAACTGTAGTCACCATGCTGTACATCTCTTCTCCAGAACTTACTCATCTTAAAACAGGAAGTTTGTAGCTTTTGACCACCTGCACCCCCGCACCTCCCCAATCAGTCTGTTCTGTTTCTCTGACATTGATTTTTTAAAAATTCCATATATAAGTGGTACAGTACAGAATTTGTCTTTCTCTATCCAATTTATTTCACTTAGCACAGTGTCCATGTTGCAGATGCCAGAATTTCCTTCTTTTTATGGCTGAATAATATTTCATTGTATTGTGTATATATATGGAAACAACCTAAGTAAAGAAAACTGTGGTGTGTATGCATACAATGGATACCTATTTTCATTTCCCATTCTATGGGTTGTCTTTTCACTGGATTGATAGTGTCCTTTGAAGCACATGTTTTCAGTTTTGATGAAATACTGTTTATCTGTTTTCCCTTGTTTGTGCTTTTGATGTCATCTGAGAAACCACTGCCCGTGCACAGTCATAAAGATATACCCTTATTTTTGTTTTTAAAGAGTTTTATAGTTTTAGCTCTTACATTTACATCTTTGATCCCTTTTGAGTTAAGTTTTGTTACGGTGAGAGGCAGAGATCCAACTTCATTCTTTTGCTTGTGAATATCCAGTTGTCACAGCACTGTTTGTTAAAGATAAAAAGACTCTTTTGTCCCTGTTTAATATCTTGGCACCTTTGTTGAAAATTATTTGCCCATAAGTCTGAAGTTTATTTCTGAAACCTAATTTCTTGTCTGTTGCTCTGTATGTCTGTCCTTATACCAGTAAGACAGTTTTGATTATTATAGCTTTGTAGTAAGTTTTTAAAACAGAAGCATAAGTACTCCAACCTTGTTCTTCTCTTTCAAGATTTTTTTTTTGTCTATTCTGGGCCCCTTGAATCTCCATATGAATCTTAGGGTTAGTGTGCCAATTTCTGCAAAAAAATGTGAGCTGGAATTTTGACAGGGATTGCATTGCATCTGTTGATCAATTGGCCATTTGATTTCAAATAAAATACTTGTATATCCATTTCTTGATATATCCACTTAAGATGGTATCTGCGTACACTCCTTGTTACGAAAAATAAGGAATTTAACATCCTCATCTCACTGATCCCTTTTCCTAACTCCCTGGGTTTTGTTAGTACTGTAGTAGAAGTGCTCCCAGTTGACTTCCACTTGATTCCCCCAATTAAATGACACCATAGTTGCTGCTGTAAAACATACTGCCACACACAGCTTGTTTATATCAGTTGTACTTGTTATTTCCATATTATAATTTAACAGCTGTTATATCAATCAATAAAACACGAGTGCTAAAAGAGAATTTTATCTATGAAAACTTAAACTGATTGCTTTAGAAAGACAAAATAGAGACGAGGCACCAAAAAAAAAAAAATTCATTTTAGGGTGAGTGAATTGTGAAGAAAAAAAAATGGTAAAAATCCAAAAGGGCTCTCTGTACTCAGATGCTTTGAGAGTCTTAAGTTCTTGCTCCACTTTAAAGAAGCTGATACTAGAGATCAGAAACCATGTATAATGGGTATAGTTCATACAAAAAAAAAAAAAAAATCATGGGAAACTTCAGTAGCAGATTTGTACTAAATTAAAAAAAAAAAACTGGCCTTTTTACCTAGAGATTGGCCACTGAATGTGCATTTGTATCCTGTAAGGTAAAATTAAATGTTGGAGTCTGCAACTGTGTCTGCATTTCTCTGCTGTAATGAATTTTCTGACTAACTGATCACTAGTGATCTGGTGACAGCAGAAATGAGGAGTTCAACTGTGCTTCTCTGTTACTGGTGTTAAGGTTATAGCTTTTATTTTATTTAATTTTATTTATTTTTTGAATCTTAGTTGTGATACACAAGATCTTTGATTTTCACTGTAGCATGCAGAATTTTTTTTTTAGTTGTGGCATGTGGGCTCTAGTTCCCTGACCAGGGATCGAACCCCGGCCCTCTGCACTGGGAGCTCGGAGCCTTAGCCACTGGACCACCAGAGAAGTCTTGGTTATAGCTCAGTGTGTGGAGCCATTGCAGGGCGTAAGCAGCAAGTTCTGATCCAGGAGGAAGCACAGGGGCGTGGGAATCCAGGAGCTCGATGGTGGTTGAGGTTGGACCTTTGTCCAGAGCCCTTGGCCTCCCTGCAGGCTGTGGGTGAGTGTGGAGGATGCCCAGATGCACACGGTCACTATCTGGCTCACCGTGCGGCCTGACATGACGGTGGCCTCCCTCAAGGACATGGTGAGTGGAGGGGTGAGAGGGAGGGCGGAGGTTCCCCTTGTGCCCCCTCCTGGCTCTGCTCTGCTCCTCCTTCCCCACGCTTCCTGTCCATCCTCCCTGACAGGTGTTCCTAGACTATGGCTTCCCGCCAACCCTGCAGCAGTGGGTGATTGGGCAGCGGCTGCTCGGGACCAGGAGACTCTGCACTCCCACGGCGTGAGGCGGGATGGGGACCGCGCCTACCTCTACCTGCTGTCTGCCTGCAACACCTCGCTCAGCCGTCAGGAGCTGCAGCGGGAGAGGCAGTTGCGGATGCTGGAAGGTAAGGCTCTGCCTCCTGGTGACGTGGACTCCCACGTCGTAGGAGGTCGTAGGAGGAGGGAGCGAGGAGCAGAGCCCAGGGGCTTTCCATCAGGGACTTGCCTGGAGGACCTTATCCATAGTGGGGAAGAGAGGACAAAGGACACCCCAGGAGGGAGCCACCTGGGGAACCCTTTAGAGAACAGCCAGTCTGGGGGAGAAGGGCTGAGTTCAGTTCCCACCCTTGCATTTATCAACTCCTGGACCTCAGGCAAGTTCCTTCCTATCTCTCCTCCTCAGTTTTCTAAATCTGTAAATTGGATGTAATAGCTAGTTTTTAAATTTTTTACTTCTTATTTTGAAATATTTCAGACCTACAGAAAAGTTGCAAAATTATACAAAGAACTGTGTAAGGAATCCCATGTACCTTTCATGTGGATTCTCCAAATACGAATATTTTGACTGTATTTGGTTTATCATTGTCTCCATGTAAAACTATTTATTAATGCCTAAGTAATTTTTGGAACTGTTTTGAGAGTAGGTTGCAGACATGATGTCCCTTTTCCCTAAATACTTCAGTTTATATTTCCTTAAAAAAAAAACAAACGGTCATTTTCTTACATTTATTGTACAGTTAGCAAATTTAGGAAATTAACTTTGATACATTACCACTATCTAATGTGCAGATCTTGCTCAAATTTTACCAGTTGTCTCACTCATGCCCTTCATAGTGAAAGACCTGGCTCTTGGCCTTGGTGTTTCTCAGTCTTTTTCAGTCTTTGATCTCTGGTCTTGACTCTCCAGGCCAGTTTTGTTTTTAGCTTTTCTGTCCTATGTGCCCTCGGGAATGGATTCAGATGCAGTACTTTGGCAGGGCCACTTCAGAAGTGTTGTTTGTCCCTCTTGTGCGGACACTTGTGTGGACTCTCAGGCCCACAGGAGATCTGTTTTCAAGCAGGGTTCTTAAGCCGGATGGACCTAGGAGCAGTGGTGGGTGGAAGGAGGGACTTTCACTCTGTGGGAGCCAGGACGTTCAGCCATGGCTGGGCGCACCTGGCAAGACGGAGCTGGAAATTCCTTGGAGCAGAGAGAGAGGGTAGAAGGGGGGTTTCCTGGCTGGCTCAGGGTGTGTATGATATTGGCTACATGGATCCACCACCCCTTGAACCCTTTTCCCCAGATCTGGGCTTCAAGGACCTCACGCTGCAGCCACGGGGCCCCCTGGACTCAGTTCCCCCAAAGCCTGAGGCCCCTCAAGAGCCGGGTCGCGGGCAGCCTGATGCAGCGCCAGAGCCCCCGCCGGTAAGCTGCCCCACATGCGCCCCTGTGCCCTGCTCCCCCCCCCAATTTAGTCTTCCTGCCATCACTGCCCCTCTACCCCCAGATGGGCTGGACGTGCCCCGGCTGCACCTTCATCAACAAGCCCACTAGGCCTGGCTGCGAGATGTGTTGCCGGGCGCGGCCCGAGGCCTACCAGGTACCCGCCTCGTACCAGCCAGACGAGGAGGAGCGAGCACGCCTGGCCGGTGAGGAGGAGGCGCTGCGCCAGTACCAGCAGGTGGGCGCCGAAGTCCCCGGAAAGACACCTGCAGCCTGGACGGGGGAGGCATAGGCCAGAAAGGGAAACACATCCACATTGCTCCTGCCCGCGTTGCTGCCCCCTTGTGGTCACACCAATGGTGGTGACCCTGCACTTGACTGTGACCGACCTCTCCCTGATGTCATTTATACTATCGCTGAGACCCTACTCCGCGGCTGTGATGCACATCCAGGCTTATTTGTGCTCCCCCCTCCTCCGTCCCCGTAAGCTGTGGCGCCATCTCTGGCTTTGACTTACTTTCCCATCGTGCACTCAAGGGTACCTGGCTCTGACCCCAGCATCCTAGACAAGACCCAGACCACGCCCCCGCTTCATCCAGCTGTGACCAGGTCTTGCTCCATTAGCTCTGACCTCATCCTGAATCCT
>SJYC01138168.1:0-45645 GCA_006408675.1 Madoqua kirkii | reverse complement strand
GCCCCGCCACCCGGTCCTGCCCCCTCACCCGGTCCTGCCCCCTCACCCGGTCCTGCCCCCTTCCTGGTCTGCCCGCCCCTGAGACCCTGACCCACCCCGCGGCCCCACCCCCGTGTGCCCAGCGGAAGCAGCAGCAGCAGGAAGGCAACTACCAGAAGCACGTGCAGCTGGATCAGCGGAGCCTGGTTCTGAACACCGAGCCCGCCGAGTGCCCCGTGTGCTACTCGCTCCTGGCGCCTGGCGAGGCCGTGGTGCTGCGCGAGTGTCTGCACACCTTCTGCAGGTGCGGCCCCGCCCCCGGCCCCGGCGATGTAGTACCTGGGGCTGGAAGGGGGTGGGGCCCAGGACTCGGAGCTAGTTGGGCATCCTCACAAACTTGGGAGGTAGGCACCATTTCCTCGTCTTGCAGAGGAAGGATGTGAGCTACAGAGAGGCTGCACAGCTCAGACATTCTGGCGCCAGAGCCCGCACCTTTCCGCACCACCGGCGGGCCCATGCAAGGGCAGTGAGTCCCTTGCCTGACAGCCTGGGCGAGCCCCGCCCTGCCGCCTGCTGGTGGATAGTCTGCCCTCTGAGGCTCTCCTCCTGGCCCTGGATGTAGAGAGCATGGCCTCCTCCACAGCACACATTTGATGAGCTGCTTTGGGTGCCAGGGACTGGACTAGGCCTGAGTATCCCCAAATGCCCACAAAAGCTCAGTTTCTGCCTCCTGAAGCTTACCTTCCCATGGGCAGGCGGATGTTAATCAGATAATCACTGATATAATTGTAAATTGTGTCATAAGTGGCAGTGGCTTTTAATAAGCAAAGGAGGCCCTGCCCTAGCACAGGTCAGAGAAACCCCTAGGGAAGCCATGCCTGAGCAGACCAGGGGATCCACAGTGGGTACGGCCTGGCTTGCCTGCAGCAGTAAGGGGTCAGTGTGTCTGGAGCAGAGGGAATGAGCAGGTAAGGCATAGGGACAGAGAGGTATTAGAGAGGGCGAGTCACCAGGGTGCTTGGGTTTGCTCTGGGTGCGGTCGGATGGGAGGCTTTGAGGACATGGCTGATCCAGGGACTCCAGTGAGAGCTTCTACAGTTCTCAGGTGAGGGCTGAGGCAGCCTTGGCTGGAGCAGTATGTATACAGTGAGGTGGACAGACAAGGTGGGTTGATGGGAGGCACCGGAAGAAAGGAAGAAATTGGAGAGGACCCAGCCTGCGGTCAGGCCTCACCATTCAAGGGCCGGAGTCCTCGGGGGTGGGTTTCAGACGACCCCTAACCCCCACCCCTCCCCCCTCCTTCAGGGAGTGTCTGCAGGGCACCATCCGCAACAGCCAGGAGGCCGAGGTGTCCTGCCCCTTCATTGACAACACCTACTCGTGCTCGGGCAAGCTGCTGGAGAGGGAGATCCGAGCGGTAAGGCCTGGGGGCCGGAGGGGCAGCCCTCTACCGCCTCCTCCCCCCAACCCCAGGGAACTAGGCCGGGAGCTGGCCGGTGGGAACGCGTTTGAGAGTCCAAGTCTCGGGTTCCAGACATTTATCAAGAGCCTTCTCTGTGTGGGATGCTGGCAGCCCAGGTAGTGGTCAGGATAGAAGTTGGGGGAAATAGCTAGTAAAGGAACCACCCTTGTGAGGAAAAGACAGCAGAGAAGTTAACAACAGTGGGGAGAGGACTTCTGGGGCCAGATGGCCCGGGTGCCCTCAAGGCAGATGCACAGCCCCTTGGTGCTTCGGTTTGCTCATCTTGAAGTGATAGCAAAAGTGTTAGTGGCTCAGTCGTGTCCAGCTCTTCACGACCCCATGGGCTGTAGCCCGCCAGGCTTCTCTGTCCATGGCATTCCTTTTGGCCACGCCTCACGGTTCCCAACAAGAGATCAAACCCTCACCCCCTCCATTGGCAGCACAGTCTTAACCACTGGACCGCCAGGGAAGGCACTAACCTGTTCTTTGGATAGAGTTTGTAAACACTGCTGTGTTGGACTTCATGGGTTGAGGGCTTCCTGAGGGTGGCCAAGAGGGCATGCACCAAGGTTTCTGAGTCTTGGGCACCAAGGTTGTGGTCTGCTGGCAGCTCCTGAGCCCTGAGGAATACCAGCGGTTTCTGGACCTGGCATCTCCATTGCGGAAAACCGCAGTGCTTTCAGCTACCACTGCAAGACCCCGGACTGCAAGGGATGGTGCTTCTTTGAGGATGATGTCAATGAGTTTCCCTGCCCCGTGTGCTTCCATGTCAACTGCCTGCTTTGCAAGGTGGGGACAGGGACCCACCCTGCCCAGTCACTCTGGTCCTGCCAGGAGCTCATTGCAAGTCCAAGCTTATTAAGGGAATAAGAGAAGGGAGCTGGTATACTGACCTGGTTCCCATGGCTTAGAGCTGCGTGTCAGTGGCCGGGTGTGGCTTGAGTCCTGACCTGAGCCTAACTCTTAGATTGAGCCCTGAATCTGGACTGACCCTAGCCCAAGACTGAGCCCAGTCCTGCCCTCTGACTAACCCTGAGCCTAGTCACAGACCAACCCTAGCCCTGGCCTCAGGCTATCAACCTCTGTCCTGAATGAGCCCTGACCCCAAACCCAGACTGAGCCCTACCTGACCCTCACTTCAGGCTATCCCCGACATCATTCTTTTAACAGGTGACCACTATAGAGACAGGTCATGAGGAGGTAGACAGGGCCGAGCCTGGTCGCAGTCCAGTGAGCTCACTCTTAGAACATTACCCTGGCAACCAGGGCAGAACTTAGCTGGGGACAAGGGCCCTGGGGGAGAAGTGCTTTAGGGATTTCTGTGCCTCTCAGGACTTAAATAGGTATATACGATTATTATCATATGTGATGACCCTTGCGTCACCACCCTGGCCTCAGTGTCCTCTTCTATAAAATGGGTATGTAGTTTACAAAGGAAGGCTCCGTCACTGACACCATCTAGGCATTAAATGTTTGTGCGGATGCCTGCTCTGGCCCTAACTCTCTGGGAACTTTCTCATCTTGAGCGCCTCATCCGTTCCAGGCCGTCCATGAGCAGATGAACTGCAAGGAGTATCAAGATGACCTGGCCCTGCGAGCTCAGAACGATATGGCTGCCCGGCAGACGACGGAGATGCTGAGGGTGAGGCTGGGTCAGGGCTGAAGGCCGAGGTCTGAGTTTGAGGAGCAGTCGGGGCTTCTTAGCCAGAGCTGTGGTTCATGCAGCCCTGGAGGCTCTGAGTGCCTGCTGGCGTTTCTCCCATCCAGAGAGGGGACTCAGGACACGTGGTCAGGTGGCGGGCAGCAGGGAGTGTCAGGGGGAAGGGAGGAGACTGCAGACACAGGAGAGGAGGCTGCATGCAGCTGGGCCTGGGTAGAGCAGCATGGGAGGGTGAGTCTGAGACTCTGGAGGGTGGCCGGTTTCTCTCTGCAGTGGGGCGAGGGCCAGGGAGCGGGCTGCCTCTGAGGTCAGCACCTTCTCTGCTCCAGACCATGCTGCAGCAGGGTGAGGCCATGCACTGCCCACAGTGCCAGATCGTGGTGCAGAAGAAGGACGGCTGTGACTGGATCCGGTGCACTGTCTGCCACACTGAGATCTGCTGGGTCACCAAGGGCCCCCGCTGGGGCCCCGGGGTGAGTGCCCCAAGAGCAGAGGGCTCAGGAGTACTGGGGAAGGGTGCCCGAGAGTAGAGTTCAGACATGTCAGCCCGTGGGCCAAGTCTAACCCCAGCGCCTGCATTTTTGAAGTTCGTGAACTAAGAAAGCTCTTTGCATTTTTTAAAAATGGTTGAACATATCGATACCTATGGCTGATTCATGCTGATGTTTGGCAGAAACCAACACAATACTGTAAAGCAATTATCCTTCAATTAAAAATAGATTAATTTTTAAAAAAAGAAAAAGAGGGAGGCTTGAAGCTAGAAAGCCTGGATTCTAACTTTTGCACAAACTAATTGTGCGTATATTCTTGATTAAATGAGAATAATAAAAAGAAATACAATTTTAAAAATGGTTGAACGTATTAAAAGGAGCATATTTTGTGACATATAAAAATTATATGAAACCCGAAGTTTAGTGTCCATAAGTAAAGTTTTGTGGGAGCCCCACACATTCATTGGCATAATGTCTGTGCCTGCTTTTGTGCTGCAAGGACAGAGCCCGTCTGGCTGGCAGAGCGTCAGATAACTGATCTTTTACAGAAATACTTGCCCACCCCTGCCCTAAGGGTGCATGTGGGATTCTGAGGTGGAGGAGTGGGTCCCTGGCTCTGGCACACACTGACCTTGTGGTTACGCTCTTACTCCCTTCTCTGAGCCTCAGTTTCTTCTTCTGTAAAATGGAGATGATAGCAGAGCCCATCTCAGGCTTCCTGTCAGAATCAAATGGAAAATATGCGAGAGCAGTGGTATCTGTCACCGTGAGGAGTGTTCCTGGCGTTGGGGCTGGTGTTATTCATATCCAGGCAGGCAGTGCGACAGGTAGAGGTGGAAGGAGCGCTCCTTCCTGCCACCAGCGCGCTGACCCCCTCCAAACATGCAAAAATTCTTCAGGTCCTTTGCGGCTCTGGGTCTCAGGTTGGGTAGATAGAGACCACATAATTGAGGGTGCTACCAGAGACCAGAAAGGCCTTGAGAGCTGCCTCCATCTGGTAGCTGAGGCTATGAGGATCATTCTTAGCAGCAGAATGTGCCCAGGCCAAGACCCAGGGTGGGCGAGTGCGCTTCGTGGGTGTGATGGGGTGCCGGGGACGGGGGAGGGCACTGCTCTCTTCTCTGCCCTGACCTTCTCTCTTCTCCCCCCTCATCCCCTAGGGCCCAGGAGACACCAGCGGGGGCTGCCGCGCCGGGTGAATGGGATTCCGTGCCACCCCAGCTGTCAGAATTGCCACTAAGCTGGGATGGCCTGGTCCCCCTGCTGACCCAGCCTCACATCTACAGGCTTCTATGGGACAGACCTGGTGCTTTGGCTCTGATTTCTGGCCGGGAAGATGCCTTTGCGTTCAGCTGAGACGGGCCCTGAGGTGGCCAAGGCCCCTGAGCTGCGTGGATGGCCTTGTTTGCTGTGGGCATTGCAAGGGCCCTGCCTGAGCTGGTCATTGTCCATGGCTGCATCTGCCCCAGTGCCTTTGTCCTTCCCCAGCCCGGCCTTTCATCTCTCTGCGGCTCCCATCTGTCTGACCCAGCCTTAAATACAGCCCCAGCCAGAGGCCTTGCTGGATGGAGCCTCTGAGAGCTCTGGATAGTCCACACACCCCTCATCCACCACGCTCGTCTGCTGAGCCCTCAGCCTGCGGCCTCTCCTACTGGCTTTCTGGGGGTGACTTTTCTCTGGCTTTGCTGTTGGAGGCCTGGGGGCCTCTTAGAATTGCTGCTAATTCTGCTTAGAGCCAGGAGGGAGACCTGGCATCCTGAAGACAGCCCAGCCAGTTCAGCTTCTGCACCTCCTCTTTGCTGCCCGTGTACACTGATTAAAATGGTTTTCCAGGAAGGCCCGAGTGTGATGTCATGAGAGAGCAGAGGGCTCATGGGCTGGGACTCTGCACCGAGACAGGCAGGGGCCCAAGCTCTCTGGGAATTGCAGTCAAAAGTTGATGTGTCGCCCCTGTCAGTGTAGAATGAGGGTGTGAACAGAGCACCGGGATCCTTGCTCCGGACTTGGCACCCCTGCACCCACTTGAGGGCGGCGTGCTCTGGGTCAACCTTGACCTGGCCAGGCAGCTTGCACTGTGTTGAGAGTCTGTCAGCTGGTGTCTGCAGGTATGTGTGGGCTTCAGGCGGGGAGGGAGGGGCTGGGGCAGCAGCTACAGGCTGGCAGGAAATTCTTGCTGTGAATTTCTAGCTTCTCAGTGGGCATCCACTGTCAGGGAACAGATATTTCGGGAAGAGGTGAATGTGCCGCCGCTGCAGGGTGATGCTCTGAGCATTTTTAACATCTGAGATAAGATGGCACAGTATTGGTCCAGTGCTCCTTACTGGACCTGTGCTGGTCAGATGAATAAAATGCGGTTCTGGTTGTTCATTCTGGAAGTTTTTACTTCCTACTCGGACCCCTCCTACTCCCCCCCTTCCCCCAGTGAAGGCCAGCACACTGAGCCAGGATGTGGAGCATCATTACAACAGGTGGAGGGCATCTTTGTGGCTCACAGTCTAGACTCCAGGCTCCAGGATTTTTGAAAGTGTTAGTTGCTCAGTCATGTCCAACTCTTTGGGACCCCATGGACTGTAGCCCTCTCTGTCCTCTGTCCATGGGATTCTCCAGGTAAGAATACTGGAGTGGGTTGTCATTTCCTCCTCTAGGAATCTTCCCAACCCAGGGATCAAAGCCGGGTCTCCCATCTTATAGGAATATTCTTTACTGTCTGAGCCACTAGGAGTTGGGGGATGTCATTTGGAGGGAGAGGGAGGGGAAGGGCTTATCCTAGACCCTAGAAAGGAACTGCCATTCTGTTTCTGGGTGCCAAGACTCAAGAGAGTTGACCCCAGGCTCTGGGAGCAGAGAGGTGAGATAATGTGAGCGCTTTCCTGCTCTGCACCGGCTCATGAATCATGAAGGCTTTCCCTCCCTGGGAGTAAGGAGTCAGGCAGAGCCACTGACCAGAGGAAACAGCAAGCTGAGCTGAGCCGGGCCTCAGGAGAGCACAGGGCCCACCCAGACCAGGACCAAGTGCTTGCTCTCACCAGCTCCTCCAACCTCCCTCTCTTGCCAGGGCCTGTCTTGGCCTTGGTGAACCGTAGAGGCCTGTTGTGGAGCAAAGTAGACCACTCTTGGTGCACAGGTATGAGCTACTAAGCCCCAGGCTATAACCAGTCTGGCTATAACCAGTCTGTCTAGTCTCGTTTTATAAACTTGAATTGGTCGCCAGTATTTTTAAATTGAAGATGCTGCATTAAAATCTAGATGCCCAACTTCTCTTGAAGAACACTGAAGCTTGGTAATCTGGGTCCTCATTTCCACGTGGCAGGTCCAGATCACGTGATGTTCCTGATCTAGCTCACCGCAGTCCTTCACCCCTAGAGCTTGTCACACCACACTTCCCAGGGTCCTTGCACCATTCTTTTGGCATTGAGTACTAATAATGGAATGTTTCTTTACCCATGGCTGTATCAAAAAAGTGAGGACAAGAGGGAAGCGGGAACTGCATGGGCCGAATCTTTCACTTGGCCCACTCCATCTGCACCAAGGTGGGCAGCAGGTTTATGTCTGCTGCAGCCAAATTGGGGGGGGGGGCCAGGAGAGCAAATGGGAGGGTGCAGGGCTGTCCTGGGGTTCTAGCTTCCAGCACCATACATCACATGCCAGAGGCTGAAGAACCTAAGATGGGCAGGCTCACAAGTGCTCCCCACTGCAGTCAAGTGGAGGCACCACCCTCTCGCAAGGAGTCACCCCAAACAGGGCCCTGGCATGAACTCTCCGAGGCGGACTTGAAACCAAACCCTCAGGCTTTGGACTCAAGCCATCTACTTGAGGAAGCAGCAGGAGGTCCCAGATATACCTGTGTGACAGTTTTTCTCTCCAGAGCCAGTGGAAGCACAGTGCTCAGATAAAGAGCAGCTGCTGATGTGGGCAGGAAGTGGTGAATGGGCCCCACAGCCTGTGTCAGAGTAACACGTGTCTTCTAGTGTTTGGGGCTGCCATGCAGAGTAACACGTGTCTTCTAGTGTTTGGGGCTGCCATGAAAGCCACTCACTTAAAAATCAGGAAGCTGGAGGCAGGCCCATAGCCTTGCCAGCTCACAAAGGCTGCTTGACAAATTCCAACCATATGTTAAGTCTGGAGAAAAGGGCCTTTGAGAACTGGGAACGAAGCAGCAGGATCCACCAGCAGCAAACATGGAGACGATAGGGCAAATGGAAGTATGCAAGCTAGGCTGAGCCTCAGGTGCCACCATCTGGTAGTTGTATTTGGCAGAAGCTTCTGGCCTGTTCTTCCTTTCAATCACCACTTAATCCAGGGATGAGCTCCCAGGGCCCAAGTGCGAGGCTGAATTAAGGTGTTTTTTTGATCCATATATGTTCACGGAAATGAAATCAAAATACTTGTACAACTTCAGTTTTCAAGACGTTTTCACAAACGTCAGTTCATTAAACCATCCATGGTGGGTTGAGACTATTTTACTGTCATTGACAATGAGTTTGAGAGATGTAGTGCCTTGGAGAAGCTCACACTGCCAACAAGACAGACATCTGCCATCATGTTACCAGTCACTCTCTCCAAACTGAGTTTTGGTCATGGCCCATCCTCACCCTACAAATTGCCTACAGAAGGAGTTCCAGTTGCTTTCCACAGATCTCAAAACTCTCCTCCGCCTAAGCCCCAAGTACTCTTCCATTGACAATGCACACTCCCATCTCTGTACAAAACACCCACACTTTTTATTCAGCTGTTTACAGTTTTCCCTTCAGCCTTGTGTGTTGTGTAGTACTTTCTGATATCACGCTTCTCCAATTCGCCAACATCAACTGGGTGTCTAGTAATTCAATCTAGTTCTAACACTACCTGGGGAGTTAGCATCAGATGCCTCAAGTTAAAGGGCTCAGTCCCACAAGGCTGTCCCATTTCAGATCCAGTTGCAAATGTGGTGCCCAGATCACCTACACTTCTGCCTAGTCAACTACAAGTTCATTAGTTTCCACAAAACCCTCTCAGGTTCAATAATTTGCTGGAAGTGCTCAGAGTACTCAAGAAAACACTTCACGTACATGTACTGATTTACTGTAAAGGACACAACTCAGTAACAGCCAAATAAAAGAGATGCATTAGGGCAAGGAATGGCGGGAGGGCTGCAGTATTCCCAAGCCATCTCAGGCCATGTGATCCTCCCAGCACTTTGATGTATTCAGCAACCCAGCGACTCTGAATCTCTGAACCAAGAGTTTCTGCAGCACTCATTGTCCAGCCTTTTCTCCCCTCCCAGGAGGTCACTGGTGAGGCTCAAAATTCCCACTATGGAAATGGGTATAGCCACTATGGAGAACAGTATGGAGGTTACTAAAAAACTAAAATGATCCTGCAATCCCACCTGGGCATATGTCCAGGGAAAAACATGATCTGAAAGGAAATACACACCCCAGTGTCCACTGCAGCACTGTTTACAACAGCCAAGACATGGATGCTACCTAAATGTCCATCGACAGAGGAATGGATAAAGATGTGGTATATGCAGACAATGAAATATTTCTCATTAAAATAAATGAAATAAGCCATTTGCAAAAACATGGATGGACCTAGTCATACTGAGTGAAGCAATTCACACAAAGGAGAAATAGGGCATCCCTCATATGTAGAATCTTAAAAAAATGATATGAATAAAGTTACTTAGAAATCAGAAACATACAGACTTCATGAACCAGCTTATGGGATGGCGGAAGGGACAGATAGTGAGTTTGGGGTGAACAGGTACCCACTGCTGTATTTAAAATGAATAACCAACAAGGCCCTACTGTATAGCACACAGAATTCTGCTCAGAGTTAAGTGGCAGGCTGGATGGGAGAGGTGTTTAGGGGAGAATGGGTACATGTATACGTAGGGATGAGTCCCTTCACTGTTCACCTGAAACTATCATGGTGTTTGCTAATCAGCTATACTCCAATACACAATAAAAAGTTAAAATAATTCACCACTGTATAATCTTTCTGGCATTCACTCACCTCAGTATCAACCCAGTTGGAATCAAAAGGAAATCATTATGAACCACAAAAGACACCCTATCACTCAGAAAATTCTAAGGCTTTTAGGGGAACTGGCGACAAAACCCAAATATTTATTACACCATACATACCCTTCCTTCAGTTTTCCATTTATCAAATTTCTCTTTACATTTAATCAACTATGAAACTGCCACTGAAAATACATTGCTCCTTCAATGCAGCTCTCTGGTGAGCTCCCAGAGGCAGAGCGGTGTCCTGGCCAGCCCTGTATCCTCCATGAGTCAAATCAAAGCACAGCATGGGCAGCTGGCCTATGGTGGTTGTACAGTCAGAGAGCCAAGTGACGCCTGCTCGGCCCCTTGTCTCCCTCTGGGGCAAGGAAACAGTAAACCCAGACAAGTGAGTTCTTGCCTCAGGTGAAAGAGAAACTTTCAAGCTCTCCAGGTAAGTCAAAGCCAACCAATAGTCTACAGCCTAAGGCACAGCTCCAGGTCAGGGGTGGAGGCAGGGAGCATCCAGATATCTAAACCCAGAGCCACTCCAACAAGGGAAGAATGACGAGAGGGGTCAGTACCACATATGGCTGTTTATTTCATACAGGGCTCTGTACAAAATATTTACACATATTCTTTACAGAATAGTAAACCACTTGAAGGTAAAAACACTTTCTTCTCATCGGCAGGGGCTAATCCTCATGTCAGCAAAGCTATAAATCATAAGAACTTTCTCCTTTCTAGGCCACAACAGAAGCAAATGCCACCTGCTTTCCTGGAATCCAAAAAACCGTGGCCTTGGGACTTTGATCACATGCACCTCCCCCCTACCATTTCCCCAATCACTTCCCTTCAGTATTTACAGACAGAGGGGCCGATGCTGTTCACTTGCAAAGATGATGATAAGACAAACTTGCTGTAGAAGACTGGGAATACCTGTCACATCATCGAGATCTTGGAAACATTCCTGCTGTCTTGATAAATCTACCTCTTTCTAGATTAATCCATCCATATCATGCTAACCCCAGATGGGACTCCTGCTATGGAGAACGATCCGTTGTTTTTTGTTGTAAAGTGCTTAGTGTAACTCATCTAAGTAGATGCCTCTCCTAACCACTCTGTACACCGTGAGAATATGGGGAGGATGTGGAGGTCTGGTGTGGTGGGAGGGTGCCTCTGGCATGTTTAAGAAAATACCTGCCAAGAGAGAACAGTGCCCGAGAAGACCAGGCAAAGGAAAGTACATGGCTGCTTCTTACCATACACTCCAGTTCTTCAAAGCAGCAAAAGGCACTTTGTTCCAAGCCACAGTTAATCTAAAACAAACCTAGGTTTGCTTACATGAAAAGCCGTATCAGAAGAACTGGATATGCATCGTGCTCCCTAAGGCCTGGAGAGTCCTTAGGAAGCCTGGAGCAGTGGGGCTGGCTGTCCCAGGCTCCCACCACATGCTTCAGGCTGCAGTTCGTCCCTTTCTGGGTGCTGACAAGTTCCCAGTGACATTTCCAACCAAGAAGGAGAGACCAGCAGCTGAAGAGATAGGTCCAACACAAAAAACAAAGCCAAGGTCATGACTGGATGCTGATCTGGGGGTAGGAGGGGACTGAAGGAAAACATGAAGGAAGGGAAGCTGGACAGGAAGTGGGCACTGTGGAAGTGTGGGGCTGTTTACAAACAGCAACTCTGGCTGAAGTGAAATGTAAATGCTTGAGTAGAAAGGAAACCTCAGGGTTTTAGAAGCTCATCGTTCTGATGGGAACTGTTTTTTTCTTCCATGAAGGAATTATTATTTTAAAAGTGATGGTACATGTTGGATGTGTGCAATTCTAAAAATAGTAGTAAATGTACATTTTTATAACCACTATGTGCCTTGTGGAAGAGTAACAAGAAAAAAAAGTGGGGGGGGGGGCAGGCAAAAACCGGCCTGTCAGGGGTCCTAAAACTTAACATTCCTTCCTGTCTGACTGGAAATGCCCAAGTGATTTCTAGGCTGAAAATAGGTAGGATTTACCTACTAACCTAGTTCACATGTGTCTCTTAGATTTCTGACCAGCGTGGAGCTGTTCTTAAAAGGGGCCAATCTTGCTCCCACGGCAGCCTCCTCTGCCCCTTCCCCTTCATTACAAGGTCTGACTAAAGCAGCAGCTCCACCCTTCTTTGCTGAGCTGAAGCAGACAGGCTGGAGGAGCCGCCAGGAGGGCGTTCAGTGGTCCAGTTTACTATCAGCAGCCAAGACACTCCCCAGTGACCAGGCCCAGCGGGTTCCAAAGGCACCCAGGAGCTGCAGAGACCCATTTCCTTCAGCAAAAGAGGAGGCAGCGGGGAGCTCACTCAGGCCACAAGGGAGGGAAGTTCTGTGCTCAGGCCCTCGAGCGCCCAGCGTCACGCAGGCTCTGCTATTGGCCTCTGAAGCAAAGGCATCCATGGACAGGAGGGAAAGGGTGCAGGAATAGAAAACCCTTGACAGAAACCCTTTTAATAAAGGAAATTCCACCCCCTCCCATCTGTCCATGGAAGGGTGAGACTGTGACGTCATGTAAGAGGAAGTAACTTCTCTGGCATTTAGGGAAACAGCTGCAGCTGAAACTTTGGGGCCCACTCCAAGGCGCTTTTCACCACGGCTAGGCGGCCGCTCCAAGCGCCACTGTCAGCCCCATCACCGCCAGCTTCACAAAGCGGTTGGTCCTTGGTTTGGTCAGGACATCTTTTGTTCGCTCATCAGGTCGCAGGAGTCCCCGAAACCGCTGCCGCAGTACCATGTCGGGCCTCTGCTGCGCTGACGCCAGCTCAAAGTCTTTGAACGTAGAGGCAGCCGTTCTGCAGAGGGGAAGGAGACAGAAGGGAATGGGATGAAAGAAGAAGGGGGAATAAAAATGGACTAAATAGTCTGAGGGCAGAGCCATCCACTGCTCAGAAAACTCTTCTTGATCAAAACCCATGAAGTCTCAAGTGGGGATTCCGTTGGCATAAGCGGATCTCTGAAAAACCACTCCCAGCTCTGTCCCTACCAGACACAATCTTCCATCACTTCTGCTCACTAACAAACACCCCTGTGCAACCAGTGCCTCGGCCCCACTCACTTCTCAGCTTGTGGCTGGGCAGCTGCCTCTCGAGCAAGTTCGGACGGGGGAAACTGAACAAAGAGGTCTCCTGCTCTGCTGATCAGTGTCTCATAGGGCAGGTCCTGAGGGATCTGGGACAACAGGTGGTGGACTGAGGCCATGTCACAGTCACAATCCAGGACTTCCTGCTCTCGATACAGCACGATCTGCGGAGAGCAAGGGCTTGCATCAGAGACCAGAACATACAGGGGCCTGGCCACTTCATTTCATTCTCCTCAGAGGTAACATAAATTGGTATCGAACAGGGCTCACCCAGAATGTTCAGCAAATTCCTAGATCTATCTGGGAAGTGATGCTATACTTATCTGAGTGCTTTTCCCAACGGGCTAGCACTTCCTGCTACAGGCAAACTTCCACACCATGACATGAAAAGCTGACAAAGGAAGGAGGTTTTTTAGGAGGAAGGAAAGGAGAAAGATTACTGGAGATACCTAGAGCTCTAGCACAGAAGAAATGGTTCAAAACAGTAGAAAGGAATGTCTTGCTGTCTTTAAAACACAATGAAGACCACCACCTCCACCCTCACGTCTGATAGTTCAGGCCCCTCTAACAACTGGAGGCCCTCATCCCTGACTAAAAGCCACTTCAACTCTCCATCATAACATCATGCCTCCTCTTAAACCCAGCTGGCCATCTGCACTAGCTCCAGGAGCTGTCAACACAAACCCTGGTAATTCACCATGCACACGAGCATTTTAAAGGTTCAGAAGAATCAAACAGTAAAAAAGTCTAACAACTTAGTTTAACCAGCATTTCCCGAACTTATTTCTATACATAATGTCTTTGACTCCCATGACTCTCCCAGTAACATTCCAAGAACAGTGTCCAGGACGCCAGCCCAGGAAGTGCTGTCTTTTGTATCTTTCCATAATCACCAAGTTTCCTTTTAGGGAAGATGATCAAGCTGGACTGGGGGACACACGGCAAACTGCTGGCTCATGGTCTGTACCTACCACAGCTGCAAAGTAAATGGGCATCAGTGGGTGGCAGGCCAGGAAGAAGTCGTATAACCGCACAACATGCCTGAAGTCAGACAGGACGTGCCCGAACCAGGTGATAAGCCAGCTGAGCGCAAAGATGGTCCCCACCTCGGCACTAGGAGCAAGGGAGTCCAGATGTTAGGTTCCCTGCTGAGTCATCCTGTCCCTCTCCCTGGGCCTTCTTTGTCCTCAGTGCTGTATGAAGAAAGGACCTGGGGAACATGCTTTCTGGAAAATTCAGCTGCTGATAAACTCAGTATCTTCTCCTCACAAAATATTATAGAAAGCCCTTGCAACATACTCCACATTGTGGCACTAATACCACAGTAGGGTCCTGGTTGGCCTTATCTCCTTGGGTGCTCTCATAATGGCCAAGAAATGTCAACTCCACGAATAAGAAACAGCTGTTTTCAGAGAACTACACCAGTTTCCTTCTGGGAAAGTCACACCCTTTTGGGGGGCACAGGCATTTATTCTTAGGCTTGAAAACATAACTGTATTAATTGTACAGTTAACATGAATGACTGAAATACTTTAAGACAGTCTTTTTTTTTTAAAGAGAGGCAGGTATTGGCCAAGGACACACTTCCAACTAAACAGAACAGAAAAATCATACAAGAATTGCAAAGAATTTCTTTTCCTTGGTGTATGGTAAATAAAACAACCTACAGATGACCTTGGGTCCTATAGGACTCTGTACTTCTGTTGTAGCGATAACCTCAAAGTTGGCATGCTTAGCTCGCCCACCTCTATCCGCTAAATGTAAACTCTTTAAGGGCATGGGCTGTGACATCTCCTGCATTCCCTGAAGAGCACAGCACACAAAAGTGTTCTAAGACTGTGCACAGAACTGAATTATCTAGATTGCTGGTGACTGGAAAGGACAACTCAGAAGACCCTAACTGAATCAGCGTAAGATGATGACCCAATTGAGTAGACTTGTGAGGAGTAAACGAAGGCTAGGAGAAAGCTGGAGAGGGGTGTCTGTGTGCGCGCGTGTGCACATAAATGTAGACACATATATACCTCTGCATGAAGTCATGGAGTTCTGGATTCACCTGGTCAATGATGGGCATCAGATAGTTTAATATATGCTTGGTGTTGTCCATTGTTGGGTCCATGAAATCCCTAGGAGACATTTCAACAATCTTGGTCAGACCAAACGCTTGGATCAGGGATGGGGGGCAGTTGGGAGTGGGGTTCAACCCACTGAAAACACCAACTAGCAAGCGGGCTGAGGAGTTATTCCTGGGGGAGCTGTCTTCTGCCCTTCTGCATGGGTACCTGAGATGGTGGGTAGACAGCTTCTCTACCAGGGACGTGGCCAGCCTCTCGCCGAGCACCAGCAGAAACGTGACCACGATGTCGTGGTAGCCCTGGTAGTAGTGCAGCTGCGGGTTGCGTTCCAAGATGAGGAGGATGATGTCGATCAGCTCTTCCTGCAGTCCTTCTCTCTGTTCTTCTGGCATGCCTGGGGGAGGGTAGTGGGGGGAGATGCACCTGAACAAGGCAAGCAGTCTAGTAACGTGGAGGTAAGGAAGAAGTAAGCTGTGGGTATGCAGAGAAACTGTTTAGTAAAGTAGAACAACTTGGCAACACACGCATGATCCATACACTGTGGATAGCCGCCTGGCCATGTAGGAAAGAACCAGAGACTTGGCAACCTTACAGTCGGGGAACCCAGCCAACACCACCACCTTAACCAAGTCACTACAGGGCGTGATGCCAGCAGGGGGACCACTGGGCAGCATGTGCCTCTTGATGTGCTGTGGTGAAAAGAAACTCAACATCGCTTCAGTGGAATTCCTATCAAGAGTGTATCACCTGAATTTTACAAGGAGGAAATAAAAACTGAGGGGAACTTTATAAAGTTACAGGCCTGTCATAAAATACAAAAGGAAAAGTCCAGACTAAAGGAAGCTGAAGAGATATGAGGAATGAATGGAAAATGCACTTTTCTCTATAAGGAACGTTATTGGAATAAATGGCAAAATCTGAATAAAATCTGTAGATTAGACAGTAGTATTTTTTGCTATTGATTTTAAGTGTGACTATGTAAAAAATAACTGTGTTTTTAAAAAACACAGTGAAATATTTATGGATAAGGGGGTACCATGTATGTAATTTGTTCTTAATAGCCCAGAGAAAAAAACATGTGTATGTATGGTGAAGGAGAGAGAGAAAAGAAAACTAAAGCAAATCTAGTCAAAGGCTGATGTATAAGGAAATCTGGGAAACAGCTGCCTGGGGAATTCTGTGTCCTATTTTTGCACCCTTTTCGTAGGTGTAAAATTACATAAAAACAAAAAATGTATGAGATGTGTGCTCCCCTCAGAATCAAACTAACTATCATAGGAAGTACTGATCTGGACCCAAAGATGCAGCTGGAAACAGGAGCTAGTCTCGGGGGCTTTCAGTGCAGGCACCTAGTCTGGCAGCGGCCAGCAGGGCCCCTCAGCTCTCCTGGCTCTTGGTATAAAAATGTCAACCCTTGACACACATGTGCACCCGTGGTGGATTCATGTTGATGTATGGCAAAACCAATACAATACTGTAAAGTAATTAACCTCCAATTAAAATAAATAAATAAAAAAGTCAACTCTTGGCCTCATGACCTGTTTTAGGAGGATGGCACACAACACAGCTTTCCTACACCATTAGGTTATCCAGTCAAAAGCAGATCTTATGAGAGAAAACAGATAATGCAAGGGTCTAGACTGAACTGAAATAAAGGTTTTTAGGTGAGATGATGTGTGCTCCCCTCAGAATCAAACTAACTATCATAGGAAGTACTGATCTGGACCCAAAGATGCAGCTGGAAACAGGAGCTAGTCTCGGGGGCTTTCAGTGCAGGCACCTAGTCTGGCAGCGGCCAGCAGGGCCCCTCAGCTCTCCTGGCTCTTGGTATAAAAATGTCAACCCTTGACACACGTGTGCACCCGTGGTGGATTCATGTTGATGTATGGCAAAACCAATACAATACTGTAAAGTAATTAACCTCCAATTAAAATAAATAAATAAAAAAGTCAACTCTTGGCCTCATGACCTGTTTTAGGAGGATGGCACACAACACAGCTTTCCTACACCATTAGGTTATCCAGTCAAAAGCAGATCTTATGAGAGAAAACAGATAATGCAAGGGTCTAGACTGAACTGAAATAAAGGTTTTTAGGTGAGAGTGATGCTTATCTCTTATGCACTTTTACCCATCCCTTCTCAAAAAGGCATACTGTAGAAGATAAAAAAGAAAATGAGAGTAAACCAAGTACTGTGGTCAGGTAAATTAATGAAGCAGTGAGAGAAAAAAGTAAGCCTTATTTGAATTTTCAGTATACAAGTGGTCAGCTAAGTTCAGAAGAACATGAATGTAAAAAGAATATGAAGCCACATGGAAAGTGCGTCTGGAAGAATAATATCCTGGACTGATGTCACATCAATGGAAGAGGAATAAAGGGCTCAGAAGGAAAACAGGTTACACCTAGGGAAAAATATGAGATGCGTCTGTCCTACGTGGTCTCCTCAAGACCAGAGGAACAGGAAAAGGGGACTGGACCACAGGTATATGTGTTTATCAAAACCAAGATGGCAAGCTACTGGCTACACAAGAAATCACAAGAGCCTTTCTGAGAATCATGATTGTAAACAGGAGGGATGCCCTTTAACAGACAAAGTCCAATGCCAGAGCATGGGCTCGGAAGAGTGAGGCAATGGGTTCTGAGACTCTTGTTCCCTCTAGCAACTCTCCTCTCTTCAATTCAAGGACTTAGAGGTGGAGTTGCGAAAGGAAGAGAAACAGACAAGGTCTGCTGCCCAGTTCCCTTCATTGTGAAAGTGGAGACAACCGTCATTCTTAGGATTTCTGGGGATGGAGAGACAATTTTAGAAGCAGACTCTTTAAACATGTAGTGACTGGCCTTCATTCCAGTCCGAGGCCCCAGTAGAGGTATATACAAGACTGTTTGTTGTTTAGTCTCTAAGTCGTGCCCAACTCTTTTGTGACTCCATGGACTGTAGCCCTCCAGGCTCCTCTCTCCATGGGATTTACCAGGCAAGAATACTGGAGTGGGCTACCATTTCCTCCTAAAGGACCTTCTGGACCCATGGATTGAACCCGAGTCTCTTGCAATGGCAGGCGGATTCTTTACCACTGAGCCTCCAGGGAAGCCCACAGGCAAGATACCGCTACTTATAAGTGAAGGTATTAATAGTGCCTGTTAGTGACCACTTCCAAACCAATCTGCTCTTTAGTCAGACTGACAGCTCTAGAAATCCCTATCAAGTCTCTTCTGTAGCTCTAATAAGCAGGGGGAAAACCCTCTTCTCTCATTTACCACCTCTAAGCCAAGCGAAATCATTTTGGGCTCAGTGTTCTTGCCTGGAGAATCCCAGGGACGGCAGAGCCTGGTGGGCTGCCGTCTATGGGGTCGCAGACAGTCAGACACGACTGAAGCAACTCAGCAGCAGCAGCAGGCCTTCACAGTTGGGGGTCTGAATGGACTGAGTCAATGAAAGAATGACTCAGCAGACTGGGAGCATGATGGATCCCTGAGGAGGGAGGGTCCGGCATGTGGTCATGTTCTGTGCTAGCACGTAAACGTCTTGGGATGAGCAAGCCCAACAGAGTAATGTAACTGCAACTGGACTGAAGCCACCCTACCAAACCTCCCCCTCCCTCCTCCAAAGACCGCCAGAGCGTGTCTCACCAGGTGGGAACCGCCGTAAAGACCGCCGGACATCCAGGAGCACCTGTTGGTAGTCCTTGCTCATCTGTCGTAGGTTTTTCCCTATTGGAGGAGAAGGAACATGTTATTGTAGGACTGTTGGGGAGGCCACAGCAGGAGCAAAACATCCTGGAGTGACACAAAAGGCCTGGAAGACATACTCAAGGTTTTTCTTGAAGCGGACATGACTCAAGATACAACATTTGGAGAGGAATCCCTGGTTTAGTTCCAAACATGCTGCCTCATGCAAGTCATGACGACCGTGAGAGGAAGGAAGATACATTATCCAGGAGCAGCGGAAAGGTCAGGAGGCCAGGACCCACTGTGCGTTACTGGGAACCACTCTGAATTTCAAAGTTCACATCTGTAAAATGGGGATTATTCCCTTCCATGTGTACTTCTCAGATTACTGTTAAGCATCAAGTGAGATCATGAATGTGGAAACCACAGACCACTGGAAAAACTCTAACATCTATAAAGTGTAGGAAGACTGAGCTGTTCAGAAAGGAGTATTAAGATAAATGTACATGGAGAAAAACCTAAGCTCTCTTAGCCCTGAAATTCTAAAACTAAGACACTGATAACAGGAGACAGTATTTGTATTCAGTTGCTAAGCCCAACTGAAAGCAAGGAGGCAGACTAGCTGTTATATATATAACAAGTGTACATTTCCTTCATAATGGAAATCAAAACTTACCAGAGGAGCCTGTAGAACACTCCCCTACACAAAGACTTCATCTTAAAAAGATATGAGAAATTTGGAATTTGACAGAACACCATCTCAGGATTTAGAGTGTGAATATGGCAATGCCTGTTCCTTCCAACAAAAGATCACTGCTCTGAGGCAGCCCGGTTCCAAAGACAATTAACAAGTGGCAACTTTACCTACTTGGCCACACCATGACACTGTAAACTTTTTATTGGCAGTGGCTGTTTCCATCATCTCTGGTACCTAGCACACGTTAGGAGCACAACTGTGTGTGCGTGCCGTCACTCAGTCATGCCCTACTCCCTGCATTGCCAAATGAAAGAAAGAATCCCCAACACTTTCGCCAAACACAGTAGGAAAGCAATAAATGTAGACTCAATGAATGACAAAGTGGACTCACTGTTTTCTGTACTTTCTTTTGTATTCTGCACTGTAGTCTAAAAAATTATTTTTTTCACTACATGGGCCTTGCAGATAAAGTTAAGTACAGTTAGCTGTCCCTTGGTATTTGAGGGGGATTGGTTCCAGGACCCCCAAGGATAGCAAAACCCACTGATGCTCAAGTCCCAAATATTAAACAGTGTAACATTCGCACATCCTTTCGTATACCTAAATCACCTCTAGATTACTTCCAAAACCTGATAGAATGTAAATACTATGTAAATAGCTGCCAGAGTACAACATATCTAAGTTTTACTTTTTGGAAATTTCTGGAGGTTCCCCTCCTGCCCAGAATATATGTGCCAGATGGAATGTAGGATCCTAGTTTCCTGACAAGGGACTGAACCCATGCCGCTGGCATTGGGTGTGTGGAGTCTTAACCACAGGACCTCTGCGAAGTCCTTCCAGAGTACTTCTGATACATGGTTGGTTGAATCCTTGAACTTGGAGGGCTGACTGTAACAGCTTTTCACAGAATTACAGAATTCAAAATGGTCTATTTCCCTATAAGAGTCTTTTTTGTTGTTTTTAAGGACTATAAGAGGCATTATATTTCTGTAGAACCCCATGTTTTTCAAATGTCCATCTGTATCAGAATTATGTGGGATTCTTGCTAAAATACAGATTCCTGCAAACTTACTTCTCGGTGAATATAAACTGGAACATGCATTTTGTGTTTTGGCTGCACTGTGTGGCTTGCGGGATATTAGTTCCCGGATCAGGAATGGAACCTGGGCCCTTGGCAATGAAAGCATGGAGGCCTAACCACTTGACTATCAGGGAATTCCCAGAATATATATTTTTAATAAACTCCCCTAATTAGCCAATAATCGCTCCCTCCTTACCTAATAAAAGCTCATTCCATTTTTAATTAAAATTTTATTTCGCAGTTTGGTCTTATTTTCACAGTAGGCCCAAGCATATCTTAAAATGCTTCAGGTGTTTACACATCTACTCTTGGTTTGAAATGAGCATAAAAATTAAAGACCCTGGAATTCTTTTTTCCCTGCCTCCTAGACAAACTCCCGTCACAGCACTTTTTCCCCTGACTACCTGATATAGGAGGTGGATCATTGGTGTTGACATTGAGGAGCTTGGGCCACACTTTCCGCCTGATCTCATCGGTCAGGAGCCCTCCTTCACTGATAGCCATGCGTCTAAGGGCAGCCACATCAGTGGGCTCACTGTTCAGAGCCTGGTAGATCTCTGCCACTTTCTTTTTCCTTTTGGCATTAAAGTCTGCAAAACAGAACGGAAAAGGGCATTAGGCACATATTTACCGTGTGTACCTATTCTGTTCAGGGCTCAATCTCCTTACTTGGTTTGAAGTAAGGTAGGTATATTTAGCAGAGAAGGCAATGGCAACCCACTCCAGTACTCTTTCCTGGTGAATCCCATGGACAGAGGAGCCTGGTAGGCTGTAGTCCATGGGGTCACGTCTATGGGGTCGCACAGAGTCAGACACGACTGAAGTGACTCAGCAGTATATCCTTGTTACCTTTACTCAGGTAATTATTAATATGTTCAGGTATGTGCTGCTGCTACATCACTTCAGTCGTGTCTAACTCTGTAGGATCCCATAGACGCCAGCCCACCAGGCTCCCCTGTCCCTGGGATTCTCTGGGTAAGAACACTAGAGTGGGTTGCCATTTCCTTCTCCAATCAATTTACTGATGAGCACGGGCTTCCCAGGTGGCGCCAGTGGTAAAGAACCTGCTTGCCAAAGCAAGAGACGTAGGAGACGTGGGTTTGATCCGTGGGTTGGGAAGATCCCCTGGAGAAGGAAATGGCAACCCACTCTAGTACTCTTTTCTGAAAAATCCCATGGACAGAGGAGCCTACAGTCCACAGTCTAGAGGGCTACAGTCCACAGGATCTCAAAGAGACATGACTGAAGTGACTTAGTATGCACACACACACACAATGATTAGCATATATAGTGTGCCAAACACTAGGGAGACATACCATATAAGTAACAAAAAAGGAATGACAGTAAATGCTCAGTACATTTAGACATATCTAATAGCCACCGTTTATGTTTTCCTAAAGAATGCTGTGCTTCATTAATGCTAAACTTCACAGAGCATTGCTGCTGTTAAGTCAACTCTGAGACCCTATGGACCGCAACATGCCAGGCCTCCCTGTTCCTCACTATCTCCTAGAGTTTGCCTAAGTTCATATCCATTGAATCGGTGATGCAATCCAACCGTCTCATCCTCTGCCACCCTCTTTTGCCTTCAAAATTTCCCAACAGCAGAATCTTTTCCAATGAGTCAGCTGCTCGCATCAGGTTGCCAAAATACTGGAGCTTCAGCTTCAGCATCAGTCCTTCCAATGAGCATGCAGGGTTGATTTTCCTTTGGATTGACTGGTTTGATCTCCTTGCTGTACATGGGATCTCAAGAGTCTTTTCTAGCACCACTAGAGAAAGCATCAATTCTTCAGTGCTCAGTCTTCCCTATGGTTCAACTCTCACATCCATACATGACCACATCTCTCTTAATATAATAAATTTTCTGTTATTTACTGAGAAAAATGTACATGCATGTCACCAAATTCAGTATTAACTTTTAAATAAAACCACATGTAAAAAAAGCCTCTGGTTACATGCTAATACAATTGGAAAACATCGGAATCACATGGAGGTTATTTTCAAAAGCAGAATGTCAAAGGGTATACTTGGGACTCCAGTGTGGCTAGTGGTAAAAGGGGCATGCTACTGTTTCTCAAGAACCACATTAATCACTGGTAATCAAAAAGAAATGTATTAAGCATCTTACATCCTTATGTGATAGTTTGTTATTTATACAGAGGCATTTTGCTGTGTTTAAATTACTTTTTTAGGAGACTGAGAGTTTGTGGTTAACGTGCATCATATTAAAACTGGCTCTATTTAAAATAATGGGGTAACAGGCTCTCAGAATTTTCATGCAGAATGTTTACTTCTAGGAACCGCAAACACAAGAAAAGTGAAAACTATTCAACCCACTGAAGAGATGTCACATAGCAGTGCACCGTAATCGTCCGAGAAAAGGTATCTGCAGACACCAAAAGCTCAGACAGCTGTGGGTCAGGCAAAGCTGAGAAAGTATTATGGAAAAGTGAACTTTAAAAAGAAAGGGGAGGATTCAGAGAGGCAAGGAGGAGACCAAAAGAAAGCCTTGGAGACAGAAACATAGGCCCTTTCACTTAACAGTAAATGAAGTCATTAGAAAGTATTTATGTAGCATATATGAGGGGCAGGGCATTAGTGTTAACGTAAAGTAGAAGATAACACTGGAAGGTAGGTCAGGCCTTAGAAAGGACTAACATCAGAAGGTAAGTGAGGTTTTTAGGACAGACACCAAGCAGCTTTCCTCAGTCGTGTTCTATTCTGAGGCGACAGTATACAAACTGTTTCCATGACAAAGCTGCATACTGTTAACACAAATGAAAGGTGGTTCCAATAACCCCGGTTATCTATCTATGTGAGAGTTGTGACATAAACCTTACAAACTCAGGTACCGACTGTTTTGGAGTTACACGCAATTGGAGGTGCAGATACGACAGGATGCTTTTTCACCCAGGTAAACCTGTTTCCTGGCTAGACTGTCAATTTTCCCTGGTGGCCTAGTAGGTGAATCTGCTCCAGGCAGTCTGGGAGATTTCTGGTTTACATCTATAGTTCTGGCATAATTAATTGTTCATAGCAAACCCCTCCTCCCATCTGCACTCCCAGAAATGTCCCAGGTTGATGCTAAATTCAATGGTTACTAGAAATCAGGAAAAATCAAGTCCCAATTCCCAATCAATCAGCACAGCACCAACTATAATAAAATGTTTATTTACAAGGTGTTTCAAGGCCTTGGCTTGACATGTCTTACCATCCATCCATGCACCTACCTGTGCATAATGTATCCATTCATTTATCAACCTGTCATTTAATGAGCAACTACTCATAGTAAAGCACCAGGCTGTGCTGTGCTGTGCTTAGTCCCTCAGTTGTGTCCGACTCTGTGACCCCACGGATTATAGCCTGCCAGGCTCCTCAGTCCATGGGGATTCTCCAGGCAGGAATACTGCAGTGGGTTGCCACACCCTCCTCCAGGGGATCTTCCCAAACTAGGGATCGAATCCAGGTCTCCCGCATTGCAGGTGGTTTCTTTACCATCTGAGCCACCAGGGAAGATCATGAATACTGGAGTGGATAGCCTATCCCTTCTCTAGGGGATCTCCTCGACTCAGGAATTGAACTGGAATTTCCTGCATTGCAGGTAGATTCTTTACTGCTGAGCCACCTGGGAAGTTCATATAACAACAGAGGCTGAAACAAAATACGAGCAGGAATTGAATTTCTAGCAAAGAAGAAAATAAAATTTAAAAAGTTTTTAAAACTTATGAGTGTTCTTGTACTTTGTACTTTCTACACATCACAAATTAAGAACACTTAAATGGTAATACTAATATTTTTTGAGGTTATCTGATATTTAGAAATCTTATTAATCTATTTGCTAAGAGTTTGGAAATTTTTCCTCAATTTTTTTTTTTGACATATATCCACCCTGCCCATCGTTTCACTTAAGCTATCCAGCAATCTGGGGGAAAGGAAAACCGAAAGTGCAGTCCCTCAGTTGTGTCTGCAACCCCATGGGCTGTAGCCTGCCAGGCTCCTCTGTTCACAGGATTTTCCACGTAAGAATACGGCAGTGAATTGCCATTTCCTTCTCCAGGGGGAAAGGAAAACCACTGCTTATATCTTAGGGGAATTAACACTGTCTGCAATCAAGTGGATTTTCAGTGTGTGCTAGTCATTCAGTTGTGTTCAACTTTTTGCAACCCCATGGATTGTAGCCCAACAGACTCCTCAGTCCATGGGGATTCTCCCAGCAGGAATACTGCAGTGGGTTGCCACACCCTCCTCCAGGGGATCTTCCCAAACTAGGGATCGAATCCAGGTCTCCCGCATTGCAGGTGGTTTCTTTACCATCTGAGCCACCAGGGAAGATCATGAATACTGGAGTGGATAGCCTATCCCTTCTCTAGGGGATCTCCTCGACTCAGGAATTGAACTGGAATTTCCTGCATTGCAGGTAGATTCTTTACTGCTGAGCCACCTGGGAAGTTCATATAACAACAGAGGCTGAAACAAAATACGAGCAGGAATTGAATTTCTAGCAAAGAAGAAAATAAAATTTAAAAAGTTTTTAAAACTTATGAGTGTTCTTGTACTTTGTACTTTCTACACATCACAAATTAAGAACACTTAAATGGTAATACTAATATTTTTTGAGGTTATCTGATATTTAGAAATCTTATTAATCTATTTGCTAAGAGTTTGGAAATTTTTCCTCAATTTTTTTTTTTGACATATATCCACCCTGCCCATCGTTTCACTTAAGCTATCCAGCAATCTGGGGGAAAGGAAAACCGAAAGTGTCAGTCCCTCAGTTGTGTCTGCAACCCCATGGGCTGTAGCCTGCCAGGCTCCTCTGTTCACAGGATTTTCCACGTAAGAATACGGCAGTGAATTGCCATTTCCTTCTCCAGGGGGAAAGGAAAACCACTGCTTATATCTTAGGGGAATTAACACTGTCTGCAATCAAGTGGATTTTCAGTGTGTGCTAGTCATTCAGTTGTGTTCAACTTTTTGCAACCCCATGGATTGTAGCCCAACAGACCCCTCTGTCCATGGGATTCTCCAGGCAAGAATACTGGAGTGGGTAGCCATTCCCTTCTCTGGGGATCTTCCTGACTAGGGATCAAATCTGGGCCTCCTGCATTGCAAACAGGTTCTTCACCGTCAATTTTAACTATTTTTGAACCCAAATCATTGCTCCAATACTTATTTCTCTCAAAACTCTGTTTGGATTCTATTTAAATCCTGCATTTCACAGTTTACTGCTGTCACCCTGATTCTGATGCTCTGTGGGACCTCAATACATATGGACGGAATAGAATAAATAACTTAGCTACTGTTCCTTTGGAAAAATTGGCCTATAGCAAATGCCATTATTTCCCCATTTTACTATTAATATTAAGAATATCCTCACTGTCGGGACTTCCCTGGTGGTCCAGCGGCTAAGAATCCACCTTCCGATGAGGGGACACGGGTTTGAGCCCTGGTCAGGGAACTATGATCCCACATGTCATGGGGCAACTAAGCCAGTGGGCTGCAACCAGAGAAGGCTGCAGGCCACAACGAAGAACTCGTGCTGCAATTAAGACATGATGCTGTCCAATAAATAAATAAAATTAAAAAACAGAAGACAATACTCATTATATAACTCTAAACAGATTTATAGGCACTTTGGCCTTTTTCTAAATCTACTGGTGATTTCCAGGGTAAATGCTGCTCAACTGTAGATTTTAGCTGCTGTCTGTTCAGACCCCAACATCACCTTTCTCAATCCCATACTTAAGCGATCAAATGTTAGTGGAAGATGAAGAAGGCACTCCTATGTGTGCCACACACACAAACAAATATTTCATTGCACCTAATGTACAGGTTTCGATTGTGACATAAAAAGGTAGGAGAAAAAAGAAAAACTTAAATGATCTGGAGATGTATAAATTAGATAGTGGTAAGGTCAACTGTGAGACTACGCAACGAGGGAGAAAAGGTTAAGCGGAGTCTCAACCAATTAATCTACACATATCCTCTTTGCTGCAGAAAGAGAAAAATCAGAGCTACTCTTCGGGTGCATGGAAAAAGGTTAAAATAACTTTTCTCCTCCAGGGGATCTTCCCAATCCAGGGACTGAATCCGAATCTCCCGTCTCCTACATTGGCAAGTGGATTCTTCACCAACTGTGCCACCTGGGAAGCCCAATGTCTAACTATCTAATTTAAGATGAATTTTACATATGGATTTGGGGTAGGACACATTTCTGGACTTGAGAATGCTTTATTTGGCTTTGGGATAAAAGCCTACATTTCACCTACCGATTGTATAAATGTAATTCAAATCCCCTTGCATCCTTTCATCTCCAGTTTTGCTCTGCTTATATGAGATGTACTATATATTCCAAAGCTGGTATCTTCCAAACTCCTTTATAGTAAAGGTCTTGGCTTTCACAACCACGACAGAATGAAATGACTATCCTACAGCTGGCTGCAAAATATATAAGACACTGCTATAAATAAATCCCTCTGTCTGAAAAGTTAATTCATTCAACAGAGGAAAAAGGAATGATATCGGCACTTCTTGACCAGCTCTCCATTAAAATGATCATTTAAATAAGGGGTACTGAAAAAGTAGTTCTTAACAATTCTGATAAGGATGACTGAGTCTGTTATTGTCTCAAATCTCTCCCTACTCTGGCTATGGAAGTCAAGTAAAGATTTGTTTCCTCAGAGCAACAGGTATCTTCAAAAGCATGTGGCTTGGGAAACAATATACAGGTGAAGGACAATAGCAAAAAATGAGCACTAGCTACACTTCCTCTAAAAGTTTTTCCAGGCCAGCAAAATACGTATCAGTGATTTAGATCAGGTAAATGATCTACACACTTAGTATGCATCTTATGTGCAAGAATGAAATTCCACACTGATTATTTGGTTTAAGCTTGCAAATATCAAGAAAGCTTTACAGACTTTAAACAGAAGTTAAAAATAGCAGCGCATTGTTGCTGCTGTTTAGTTGCTTCAGTCATGTCTGACTCTTCTGCGACCCATGGACTGTGGCTCCCTAGGCTCTGTTGTCCATGGGCTTTCCCAGACAAGAATACTGGAGTGGGTTGACATTTCTTTCTCCAGGGAATCTTCCCCACTCAAGGATCGAACCTTGTCCCTGGCATTCCAGGTGTATTCTATACCACTGAGCCACTAGGGAAGCTCCCTTAGGCCTTAATCAAAACGATGGAAGAGCCAGTCAGATAGAGAGCCTCCCAGATAACAGACACCCCCAACTCCACTCCTTGAACTCCTGATGTTGACGCTGGAAATTAACTTAAAATTTTATGCTTACAAAAAATTCCTCCCATTTATCCAGAGAAGCAAAATTCAGGACACTAGAGGACAGAGTCCCGCAACCTAGGCACAGTTGCACTCCAACAGGTCACAAGACCCATATACCACTTGGGGCAATGACCATTATGCCATGGGGACAGATGTCATACAAACACCAGGCCAAAGGGTAAAGAGGAGTAATATGAGGCGTGAGCTTCATTTCAATAGAGGACTAGGAGAGGAGCAAAAGGCAATAACAAAATGAACTCAGAGAAACAAAACTTGGGTTACACTGGTGGTTGGTTCTGCTATGGGAATCATCCACTAGAGGATGGAAAACTGGGAAAGTTACCTTACTTCTTCCCAGAGGGCAGAGAGATTATTTCATCTGGTACAGAGTAAATGGTAATAATTTTCACTGTCATGTATTGACCAGTAGGTAAAACATATTTGAAAACATAGTGCACAATGAAACTGTTTCATGGAAATGAGTTTAAGGCAGTATAAAAAAATATACTTGCTTTTTACACAGTTCAGTAACATTAAAATAGGCGGCATAGGACTGGGACAGAGAATAGACTGGTAGCTGCCAGGAGCTGTGGCGAATGGGGCCTGCGGAGGGACGGTCTCTCTTTTTGGCATTAGAAATGCTGTGGAATTATGACAGTGCGATGGTTGCCCCACCTTGTAAAAATTACTAAGAACCACAGAACTGTGCGCACTTTAAAGGGTGAATTTCGTGGTAATTAAAAGAAGTACGTGTCCAGCGCGTCAATCCAGACGACGACGACCGATGAATGAAGTTTGGAAAACTGGCCTGACCACTAGGGAGGCGGCCCCCGGAGCCTGCGGACGTGGCCGGACAGTCTCGGCCGGGAGCGAGGCTTGGCCTCTGGTCTCGGGGAAGAGATGGGACCTGGGGCCCCCGCCGTCCTTCCCACTAGGGGGCTCGGGTCTGCCGCCAGGGTCCTCCGGTCCCCTCAGCATCCGCTGACCGCCCCCACCACCCCAACTCCAGGCTCTCTTCCCCTTCAAACGTGACCCGGGCCTTCAGTCTCTGCCGTGTTCGCTGTCCCGACCCTGGCCGGCGGCCCTGGGCGCACCCCGCGCGGTCGTCCCGGGCCCGTGCCTGCGGGCCCCTCCTCCGGCAGCTGTCCCCTGTCCCCCGGGCCGCCCCTACCCCTCAGGCCGTCCTCGCAGGCCGCTCCTCGGCGCCCTGGCCGGCTTCCGTACCTGCCTTTTCCGCGCCGCCGTCCCAGCGACCGGAGGTGGGGCCGTCACCCCGGCCACTCCGGACGGCCATGTCCCGGGGGCCCGGGCTCGAGCCCGAGCCCCGGCTGGTGGCGGAGCCGACAGAAGACGCGGCTTCGGCCGCAGGTTCCAGCGCCTGCTCCGTGGAGCGAACTCGGCTTGGTCAGCCCGCGGCGCGCAGGCCTCCCCGCGCCGGCCCCGCCCCACGCCGGCACGTGACCGCCCGCTACGCCGCGCGGGCGGCGGCGGGGCCGCGGCTGTCACCCGGCTGGCGCGCAGGCGCCCTTAGCGGCGAGCGACGCGCGCGGGGAGCGTGCCCCGGAGAGTGTGTTCCAACTGAACTTACAGAGCGCAGCAGTCTTGAAGCGATGTGTTCAGGAACAGATTTTTATCATTTCTTTGGGTTTTCTTTATCTGTAAAGTGATATGGATGATTACAGAAGTAGTGGACTCAGAAGAGTTCTTGGGAAAGTGTTTAGAAACAGTATCAAGAATATAGAGACTATGGACATCACCAGATGGTCAACATCAAAATCAGACTGATTATATTCTTTGCAGCCAAATGTGGAGAAGCTCTATAGAGTCAACAAAAACAAGGCAAGGAGTTGACTGTGGCTCATATCATGAACTTTTTATTACCAAATTCAGACTCAAATTGAAGAAAGGGTGGAAACCCGTTAGAGCATTCAGGTATGACATAAATCAATCCTTTATGATTATACAGTGGAAGTGGCAAATAGACTTAAGGTCCTAGATCTGATAGATAGAGTGCCTAATGAACTATGGAATGAGATTTTTGACATTGTACAAGAGACAGGAATCAAGACCATCCCCATGGGAAAAAAAATGCAAAAAAAAAGCAAAATGGCTGTCTGGGGAGGCCTCACAAATAGCTGTAAAAAGAAAAGAGACAAAAAGCAAAGGCGAAAAAAAAAAGATATAGGTATCGGAATGCAGAGTTCCAACAATTGCGAGAAGAGATAAGAAAGCCTTCAGTGATCAATGCAAAAAATTTAGGAAAAGAACAGAATGGGAAAGACTAGAGATCTCTTCAAGAAAATGAGATACCAAGGGAACATTTCATGCAAAAATGGATTTGATAAGAGATAGAAATGGTATGGATCTAACAGAAGCAGAAAATATTCAGAGGAGGTGGCAAGAATACACAGAAGAACTGTACAAAAAATATCTTCACGACTCAGATAATCATGATGATGTGATCACTCATCTAGAGCCAGACATCTTAGAATGTGAAGTCAAGTGGGCTTTAGAAAGCATCACCACAAACAAAGTTAGTGGAGGTGATGGAATTCCAGTTGAGCTCTTTCAAATCCTGAAAGATGATGCTGCAAAAGTGCTGCACTCAATATGCCAGCAAATTTGGAAAACTCAGCAGTGGCCACAGGACTAGAACATGTCAGTTTTCATTCCAACCTGAAAGAAAGGCAATGGCAAAAATTGTTCGGTTGCACTCATCTCACATGCTAGTAAAGTAATGCTCAAAATTCTCCAAGCCAGGCTTCAGCAATATGTGAACCGTGAATTCCCTGACATTTTAGAAAAGGCAGAGGAACCAGAGATAAAATTGCCAACATCTGCTGGATCACAGAAAAAGCAAGTGAGTTCCAGAGAAACATCTATTTCTGCTTTATTGATTATGCCAAAGCCATTGACTGTGTGGATCACAATAATCTTTGGAAAATTCTGAAAGGGATGGGAATACCAGACCACCTAACCTGCCTCTTGAGAAACCTGTATGCAGGTCAGGAAGCAACAGTTAGAAATAGACATGGAACAACACACTGGTTCCAAATAGGACAAGCAGTATATTGGTCAAGGCTGTATGTTGTCACGCTGCCTATTTAACTTATATGCAGAGTACATCATGAGAAACACTGGGCTGGAAGAAGCACAAGCTGGAATCAAGATTGCCAGGAGAAATATCAATAACCTCTGATATGCAGATGACACCACCCTTATGGCAGAAAGTGAAGAGGAACTAAAAAGTGAATACCAGACCACCTGACCTATCTGTTGAGAAATCTATATGCAGGTCAGGAAGCAACCGTTAGAACTGGACATGGAACAACAGACTGGTTCCATATAGGAAAAAGAGTACGTCAAGGCTGTATATTGTCATCCTGCTTATTTAAATTATATGCAGAGTACATCATGAGAAACGCTGGGCTGGAAGAAGCACAAGCTGGAATCAAGATTGCCAGGAGAAATATCAATAACCTCTGATATGCAGATGACACCACCCTTATGGCAGAAAGTGAAGAGGAACTAAAAAGCCTCTTGATGAAAGTGAAAGAGAGAGTGAAAAAGTTGGCTTAAAGCTCAACATTCAGATAACTAAGATCATGGCATCTGGTCCCATCACTTCATGGGAAATAGATGGGGAAACAGTGGAAAGTGTCAGACTTTATTTTTCTGGGCTCCAAAATCACTGCATATGGTGACTGCAGCCATGAAATTAAAAGATGCTTACTCCTTGGAAGGAAAGTTATGACCAACCTAGATAGCATATTCAAAAGCAGGGAGATTACATTGCCAGCAAAGGTCCGTCTAGTCAAGGCTGTGGGTTTTTCCAGTGGTCATGTATGGATGTGATAGTTGGACTGTGAAGAAAGCTGAGCACCAAAGAATTGATGCTTTTGAACTGTGGTGTTGGAGAAGACTCTTGAGAGTCCCTTGGACTGCGAGGAGATCCAACCAGTCCATCCTAAAAGAGACCAATCCTGGGTGTTCATTGGAAGGACTGATGCTGAAGCTGAAACTCCAGTACTTTGGTCACCTCATCCGAAGAGTTGACTCATTGGAAAAGACCCTGATACTGGGAGGGATTGGAGGCAGGAGGAGAAGGGGATGACAGAGGATGAGATGGCTGGATGGCATCACTGACACGATGGACTGAGTCTGAGTGAACTCCGGGAGTTGGTGATGGACAGGGAGGCCTGGTGTGCTGTGATTCATGGGGTTGCAAAGCGTTGGACACGACTGAGCGACTGAACGGAATGAGACTGAAGTTAATCTGATTTTTTAAAACTAATTCAATTTACTAAACCTTGCTTTTCCTTGATTTCAACTGACATTTTACAATTCCATTCATTAATCTAGTAAATTTAACAATCACTTCTCTGGTACTGTAAGACCCTATGGAGCCCTCGGAGGATAGACCCGGTCCCCCTCCTCTGCTCTGCCCTTCCCTGCACCCCTCCTCCATGTCTTCTGTGTGTGCCTTATAGAAAAACTGTAGCTTCCTAGGCCTTCCTCAAGTTCCAAGAATAAATTTAATTAGAGAAGTGAGGGAAAAAAATAATATAGAAAGGAAGGAAAACAGACAAGACAAAATAATAGTTTAGCCAAGGCCCCTTAGATTCTTCTCAAAGGCTGTAGATATACTGGGAGTCATATCCTTTGACTTGTTTTGCAGATCTTGAAACCCCCACAAGGAGGAAAAAGTTAATGCTATGCTGCCCACAAGCATGTAGACCCCAGTCCAATTGAAACCGGAAGGTTGATGATGTTGACTCCTGATTACTTCATCACCAACCAATAAGAAAAATGTCCAAGAGCTGATTTCACACCAACCCCTCTCCCTCACCAAGTCTTTAAAAACCTTTCCCTGAAAGCCATCAGGGAATTTGTGTCTTTTAAGCACCAGCTGTGTGGACTCTATGTTGACACCCTGCAATAAATGCTGCACTTTTCTTCACCACAACCCTGGGTCAGTAGGTTGGCTTTATTGTGCATGGGCCAGCAGAACCAAGTTTGGTTTCGTAACAGTACCATTAATAAAACTTCATCCATTAATTGCCTTTGAACATTTGAAACTGCATTTATAAATGTAATAATTCACTTTTCTTTTTAAAGTACCACAAAAATATTGAGAGTTTAAAACATTTCTAATCTTTAAATCATAGTTGAGATTAAAAGATGTTTATTGCTTTGAAGAAAAAATTAGGTCAACCCAGTTTGGGAGTAACGTGCTGGAGCAATTTGGGGTATTTCTTCCCTTGTCAGTTACTGTGCTGGCCAGTAAGCCAGCTGGATTCTTGCTTGCAATAGTGATGAGATGTTACTGACTCCCCTCTCCACCATCACAACTCTAGGGCTAACTAGTGTGTGGTTACTGTGAGGTTTGGGCCAGTTCACATCCTCTTTAAAACAAAGTAGCTGCTCACCAGGAAAAGGGGAAGAAGGCCAACTACTCTCAAGTGCTCCAGATGAACAAGGTGTCCCTTAGAGATAATGTTTCTGTCCCAGACTGCTATCCTATCTTCTGAACAGCACTTTTTTTTTTTGGCAGCTCTATGAAGCTAGCAGAATCTTAACTTCCTGACCAGGGACTGAACCTCAGGCCCTTAGCAGTGAAATGGAATCCTAACCACTGGACTGCCAGGAAATTCTTTTTTTTTTTTTCATTCTTCCACTCATTCAATCAGTATCTACTGTGTCTTCCTTTGAGAGCCCCTGCCCTAGCAGGTGGACATACAGCAGTAAATAATAGATACAAAAAAGAAATGAAGAGATGATTAAATTTGCTTCTCTGGCTGGCAGAAATTTACAGACTGATAATATCAAATGCTGGTGGGGATGTGGAAAAAATGGGCTCTGAGCAGCACTTACAGTTGCAGTTCATCACCATGGAGTTCTAAATGAGAGGGTGAGCAAAGATGCTAGTGATTTGGCCTCATAATTTCCCATGTCCACTTTTGTTTAGAGATTTAGGTGGCAGGTAAAAGTTTTTAAGAAACCTTCCTGAGTCAATAGAAACTAGCCTATGATCTGAACACTGGTCATATCCACTGCCCTGTGGCCTGGGTGTGAGCCCGCTGGGTTGGTCTGCCACTGCCACTGGGAAACATTAGTATCTTGGAAGACCCCCAGTGACAAACATGGAGATTACTGTTTGCCCAACAAACATTCATGATCCTCTCCCGGCTCATGCTAGGAGTCAACATAGTGAAGCTTTAACTCTCTGTGCTCCAGGAAGCTCAGATTCGTAAAGGAGATGGATTTATCAAGGCGTGACAAGTTTTAGGAAAGGGAGAAACTTAGAGGGTTATGCAAGCCCAAAGAAGGGGATCAACCACACACAAGGGCAGAAGAGAGTGATGAAGGGAAGTTTCCTGGGGTAGTGATTTCTAAACTTATATAGAGCAAAGGGTAGCAGTAAGTCAGTTGATGTAGGGAAGAGCATTCTAGTTGGAGAAAATAGCACAGGCATTATCTTGAAGCTATGAGGAAGCAAATTGTAGTCTAGAAACTACAAGTTGTTTAGTTTTCTTACAGCACAGCAGGAAAGACTAAACTTTGACACTAATGAGGGCAGAGAAGTGTGCAGGGCCAAGCCAGACAGAATCTCTTCAACCATATTCAGAGTTTGGACTAGATGGAGTCAGCAGGGTGAATTAAAGTTTTTTTTTTTTTTTAGCATTGAATATGTTCTTTGATGTCATCTAGTTTAATCTTCATCTCCAATAAGAATCACCTCCACTTATCCATATAACAAAAGTTTATGGATGAAACCAGTGCTAGGCTATGAGACAGGCCATAGAGTGAGTTGAGTCGTTTAACTTCTAATGGGAAAGGGACAAGTAACCAGGCAACTGAAAAGCCAAGTGAAAAGAGGTCAGAAGAGGGCAACCTAGCAATCTGAGAGAACACAGAAAATCCCAGAAACCAACAGACTCTTAATTGAGTAAAGGGCACAGGAGCATCTGTTAGGTCTGTGTGGTAGGCAAGATTCTAAAATGGTCCCCAAGATCCCTACTCTGTGGTATACATGCCTGATTAATTCCCTCCCTTTGAGTGTAGGCAGGACTTGTGACCACAATAGGATCTCAGCTCATGATTCAGTGATGTTATATGGCAAAGATGAAGGCATTCTGCAGAGGAAATGAAGGTCTCAGATCAGTTGATCCTGTAGTCAACTGAAAGATTGGCCTGGGTGGACCTAATCAAGCAAGTCATTTAAAAGAAAATGCAGGCCTTCCCTAGAGACATTCAAAGCAGGGGATACTCTCCTTATAGGCCTTTTATCAATTTGTGGTATTTTCTTACAGAGCAAGGGATGGACAACTTCACTGTCCCCTCACTGGCCCCAAAAAAAGCTCAGGCAAAAAGATACAGTGGTTCACATTAAATAAAAAATCATTGTGCTTCTACATCTCCTGTCTCTCAGCTGCCCATCTCTTCATGTTGACTGCATTTTTCCACAGGCCCCTGGGTTCATAACATGACTCTGGCAGCTCCAGGTTTCCCATACTTCCTACATCTGACTCTGCGAAATACAGCTGAATTGTCTGTTTCTGCATTTCCAAGAAAGTCCCCAAACCCCGGTGCTGAGAGTGGGAAAGAGGTGGAGATTAATTTATGATTGCCCTAGGATTTACAATACACATCTTTAATTATCCAATTTGCCTTCAAAGAATATCCTGCTTTCATGGAAAGTATAAAGACCTCACAACAGTAGATTCCCATTTCCTCCCTTTTGTTCTTCATGCTGCTATCATATGCTTTGCTTTGCTTATTAAATTCCTTCCTCTTTCCCTTCTACCCCAACCCTGCCTCAACCTATACTTGCAGACAACAGCTTAAGCACATTCTGTCACTAAATTAGCTTGCTTTTTCATTATATGGATGGAACCATATAGTATGTAGTCTTTTTGGTCTAGTATTCACTCAGCATATTCTAAGATTGATCCATATTGTTGCATATATCAAGTTTATTACTTTATATTGCTTAGTAGCTCATCATATATTGCAGTTCATTTATTCATATTTATATTCATATTAATCCATAATTATTTTCATATTAATAATTAATTCATATTCATAAAACTTTAACATGCTATAAATACATGCTGCTGCTAAGTTGCTTCAGTCGTGTCCGACTCTGTGTGACCCCATAGATGGCAGCCCACCAGGCTCCCCCAATCCCTGGGATTCTCCAGGCAAGAACACTGGAGTGGGTTGCCATTTCCTTCTCCAATGCATGAAAGTGAAGTCGCTCAGTTGTGTCCAACTCTTAGCGACCCCATGGACTGCAGCCTACCAGGTTCCTCCGCACATGGGATTTTCCAGGCAAGAGTACTGGAGTGGGTTACCATTGCCTTCTCCTTAAAGTCTAGAGATGGGTGTAAATGCATTTAAGATGACCGTCAAGAGACAAAAAAATAAAAAGAAACAAAACCATTGCTGAGTATAATCTTTCACGGTAATCCTAGAGGGCTTTGTTTTCCAGAATCTCAGAATGTTTTGTTTGTGAGGATCCTGAGTCTCCTTTTTCAGTACTGCCCTCATGAACACATGTTCCAGGGCATGAGGAGAGGCTGTAAAAGGGGAGAAAGACTATCTGAGGAAAAAGTCATAGCTGCAAACCTCACTTACTGTCATCTACCAACCCTCTTCCCTAGAACACAGAGCCCTGAGGAGGATTCACAAAGCGATGAGCAATGCTTCAGGAAACTTCAGGATCTTGATCTTGGATTCAATAAATCCAGTGTCCTATGGTTACTCACTTGCAGTTGAAAAAGCAGCCAAACCTTACCCAATTATTTCCATATAAAAACAACAATAAACGTAAACTTGTTTTTTCCCACAAAACAAACAAGCTAGTTAGAAGTTACTGGCAAACACTTCTATTCAATTCAAGTGGCAAATGCACCTACAAAGATCTGGACATTTTTCTCAAGATCTCTGGGCTCTGCACGGGCAATGGGATCTCCACCTCTGTTATGTGGAAGTCAAAAGCTCCCCCATGTGATGAAACCTCAGGAAATTCTCTGGGTGTAAGAAAGAAATCAATGAAGCAGCAGCAGAAATGGGGCAAATCGTTTTTGTCTCCTGATTGACAATTAACTTTTGCTAACAAAACAGTAAAAACTCATCTTCAAAATCTTTAACAACCAAGTCTAGCATTTATCCAAGCTGTTCAAGTTCAAGGTCTACTGGAACAGGATGCACAGTCAGGCTAATTAATTTCCTATCAATTCATTTTTTCTTTTTTTGCTTTAGATTAGGAGTTAGCAAAGGGTAGCTCATACATGCCAAAACCAGCTCATTGACTGACTTTTGTACAGTACATAAGCTAAGAACGGCTATTACAATTTTAAATTCTTGGCAAAAAAGAAAAATCAAAGTAGGATAACCTGCGGCACATAAAACTTATATGAAATGCAAATCTAAATCCATAAAGTTTTACTGAAACACAACTATGCTTTACCTATGGTCTAAGACTGCTTTCATGCCACAGCAGTGGTTGCAATAGAGATCATGTAATCAGCAAAACCTAAGTTATTTGCTCCTTTACAGAAAGTTTGCTGACCTCCTACTTTAGATTTAAGGCAATTAAATCTTTTAAAAATTTACTTTCATCTATTCCATTTACAGCACTCTTTCACTGTGTAGGTCCAAGTTTCTGTCTGGCATCCTATTCCTTCTGTCTGAAGAACTTCAATATTCCTTTACTATTTCTTCCAGTAACATATTTCCTTAGTTTTTCTTTGAGAAAAGGCTTTATTTCCCCCCTCATGTTGAAAGATACTTTCAGTGGGCATAGGATTCTAGATTGACAGTTTTTCCTTTCAGTACTAAAATCACTCCATTGTCTTCTAGCTTGTATGATTTCCGATAATTCTTAAGCTTCCTCTACATGCAATGTCCCATTTTTTTGCCCTCTGGGCTGCCTTTAAGATTTTTTCTTAACATTTAAAAATTTTTTCAAGAATACTTTTGGCTGCACTGCCTCTTCACTGCTGTAGGTAGGCTTTCTCTTGTGGCCGGGGGGGAGCTGATCTCCAGTTGTGGTGCACAGGCTTCTCAGTGCCAGGATATCTCTTGTTGCAGGTAAGGTCTCTAGAGCATGCAGACTTCAGTAGCTGTGGCACACCAGCTTAGTAGGCATGTGGAATCTTAGTTCACAGATGAGGCATCAAACCTGTGTCCTCTGCCATTGGCAGGCTGACTCTTAACCACTGGACCACCAGGGAAGTCCTTTTAGCATTTTGAATATGGAATGCCTATTTTTGTGTGTATAAATTTGTTTCATGTTCTTAGAGCTTCTTGGATTTCTCTGCAGCTTGGTGTCTGTCCTTTGGCCTCTTGTGCCCCAAGCCATCCACCATAAGAACATGCCCTGGGTAGCTGCTGCAACTTCATCATGGGACTGAGAAGGAACTATATGGAGCCTAAAACCAAACACAGGAACTCAGTCCTATGCTTCAGGAAACTTCAGGATCTTGATCTTGGATTCAATAAATCCAGTGTCCTATGGTTACTCACTTGCAGTTGAAAAAGCAGCCAAACCTTACCCAATTATTTCCATATAAAAACAACAATAAACGTAAACTTGTTTTTTCCCACAAAACAAACAAGCTAGTTAGAAGTTACTGGCAAACACTTCTATTCAATTCAAGTGGCAAATGCACCTACAAAGATCTGGACATTTTTCTCAAGATCTCTGGGCTCTGCACGGGCAATGGGATCTCCACCTCTGTTATGTGGAAGTCAAAAGCTCCCCCATGTGATGAAACCTCAGGAAATTCTCTGGGTGTAAGAAAGAAATCAATGAAGCAGCAGCAGAAATGGGGCAAATCGTTTTTGTCTCCTGATTGACAATTAACTTTTGCTAACAAAACAGTAAAAACTCATCTTCAAAATCTTTAACAACCAAGTCTAGCATTTATCCAAGCTGTTCAAGTTCAAGGTCTACTGGAACAGGATGCACAGTCAGGCTAATTAATTTCCTATCAATTCATTTTTTCTTTTTTTGCTTTAGATTAGGAGTTAGCAAAGGGTAGCTCATACATGCCAAAACCAGCTCATTGACTGACTTTTGTACAGTACATAAGCTAAGAACGGCTATTACAATTTTAAATTCTTGGCAAAAAAGAAAAATCAAAGTAGGATAACCTGCGGCACATAAAACTTATATGAAATGCAAATCTAAATCCATAAAGTTTTACTGAAACACAACTATGCTTTACCTATGGTCTAAGACTGCTTTCATGCCACAGCAGTGGTTGCAATAGAGATCATGTAATCAGCAAAACCTAAGTTATTTGCTCCTTTACAGAAAGTTTGCTGACCTCCTACTTTAGATTTAAGGCAATTAAATCTTTTAAAAATTTACTTTCATCTATTCCATTTACAGCACTCTTTCACTGTGTAGGTCCAAGTTTCTGTCTGGCATCCTATTCCTTCTGTCTGAAGAACTTCAATATTCCTTTACTATTTCTCCAGTAACATATTTCCTTAGTTTTTCTTTGAGAAAAGGCTTTATTTCCCCCCTCATGTTGAAAGATACTTTCAGTGGGCATAGGATTCTAGATTGACAGTTTTTCCTTTCAGTACTAAAATCACTCCATTGTCTTCTAGCTTGTATGATTTCCGATAATTCTTAAGCTTCCTCTACATGCAATGTCCCATTTTTTTGCCCTCTGGGCTGCCTTTAAGATTTTTTCTTAACATTTAAAAATTTTTTCAAGAATACTTTTGGCTGCACTGCCTCTTCACTGCTGTAGGTAGGCTTTCTCTTGTGGCCGGGGGGGAGCTGATCTCCAGTTGTGGTGCACAGGCTTCTCAGTGCCAGGATATCTCTTGTTGCAGGTAAGGTCTCTAGAGCATGCAGACTTCAGTAGCTGTGGCACACCAGCTTAGTAGGCATGTGGAATCTTAGTTCACAGATGAGGCATCAAACCTGTGTCCTCTGCCATTGGCAGGCTGACTCTTAACCACTGGACCACCAGGGAAGTCCTTTTAGCATTTTGAATATGGAATGCCTATTTTTGTGTGTATAAATTTGTTTCATGTTCTTAGAGCTTCTTGGATTTCTCTGCAGCTTGGTGTCTGTCCTTTGGCCTCTTGTGCCCCAAGCCATCCACCATAAGAACATGCCCTGGGTAGCTGCTGCAACTTCATCATGGGACTGAGAAGGAACTATATGGAGCCTAAAACCAAACACAGGAACTCAGTCCAGTCCCATCAATCCTCAACCTGAAGCTGAACTGCTTGGCTGAACCCACTTTAGATCAGTTGAACGATAGCTGACCTAGAGATCTGTGTGAGGATAATGAAAGGACCAGAAAAAAAAAAAAAAAAAAAAAGGCAAGAGAAAATTTATCTTTAATGACTGGTTAGAAACCTGGACAGGAATCCTGGAACCACAGCTATACAAAGGCACTCTGGGAAGCAGAACTAAACAAGACACATGGATTCTGAAATGTGGGCCCTGGCAGCTTGAACTTAAGGCAGGACCTCTCTCAACTCAGATCCAACTATCCCCTCCTCTGCAAAGGCTTTCTTGATCATTCTCCCCTCTCCAAGAGTTCAGGACTTCTTTCTTCCTAAGGAGTTTTTCTGCAACATCGTATTACAAACTCACCCTTCAGAAGCAACTATAGCTAAACTTGTTTTCTTCTAAACTCTTTTCCCGGAGGCAGCCTTTTCAAGTGTCAGAGGATTCTTTGTTTTTATTTTCAGAGACACTGAAGTTGTCTTCTCTCTCCCTTGGGGCATTCAAACCCTAGCCTCTGAGGCCCACCTGTATCCAAGTCACATGTCCTGGGGCCCACTGTGACTTCAATACCCACTTACCTTCAGGATGAATTCTGTCTTCCTTTCTGCCATCTGGAAATTCCCACTTCTTTCTTTGAAATTGGCTTTTTAAAGTAAATTATCTTAGCACCCTCACATATTTAGAGGTAGGTACCTATCTTTAGAGCAATCCACTATGCTGACTAGCAATATGATCGCCCCCCTCCCCGCCCCCCAGGGAACAATTTGTTTTCTGCTTTTCTGTTTGACAATAACACATTTCCCCATGGTTGTGCATCTCATCTCTCCCAATCTCCAGTGTTTAGCATGGGACCAGGCTCATGGACATCAGCACATGTTTACTGAGGGACATGTTTTATTTAAAAAAAATAAATTCTGCAAAGACCAGTCAAGATGAGTAGATAAGTAACCTTGATTCTGGGCTGAGGGGATGAAGTTAAGTGGGTGAGCAAGGAACAGAATGAGTAAACAGCTATGAGAATTTAGGTTTCTTCATAGGAAGTTTACCACAGAATTCTCAAAACTATTCAACAGAGAAGCAAAGTGCTCCCTTTTAGATAAGTCTATAAATGTTTATCTATAGCTGAGACTCTGACTCATAGGGTGAAATCAGGAAACCACTTGCCAGCTGCTGCTACTTTTCCTTTTTTATCATTAGAGGAGCCAAGAAAATTCTGTCAAAGCAGGTGATGCAAGACTGAAGCAGACTCAGAAATACCTAATCCCCTCAAGAACTTCCCCAAGAAAGGGACTGGCCATCCTGTAGTCATCCATCTGGAGGTGTCTGGGTAAGAGCTTCTTACATCGGGGTGACTAAGAATCCCTGGTGAGTATGACCACAGGGAGACAAATCCAGACTGTAATTTGTTTAATGCAAAAATATCTGGCTTTCAGTAGAGAAAAATTCAGAGACAAGAGTGGTAGGATCTTAGAGGGAAAGAGTGATGGGGGTGAAAACAGGCCAATGCTGGCCTTCATGCAGATTAGAAACAACCTGCATCTGTTGAAAACCTGTCGTATTTAGTGCATGGGGTTTTTCTTCTAGAACAAGATACTTAACAGCCATCTGCTGTAAAATTATAGAAATAAATGCACAAGTCCACGGCACTGCACAGCTTATGTGGTATCTTTTTCTGCACATGCACATGACCTACACAATCACACACAATTCAGGGTGGAAATGAATCTTCAGCCTAATTTTACTATGTGCCAGACACTATAGCAAGCATTTGTATCTAACCTGAATAACCATTTTACAAAATAGATACTAAGACTCCAATTTTACATATGAAAACAATATTAGAACCTCTGGAACAGGGAGGAAGAGAAGAGGGGCAAAGGGGCTTCATCAATATTGGTAATAGAGACTTGGGTGGGTTCATGGGTGTATTACAACTCCTTTACAACTTGGTATATCTAAAGAGTTTTACAATGATAATTTAAGTCAGTTGTGAGGATTCAAGAGGTTAAACTACTTATCTAAAACTATATTCTTATGTAGGGTACTACTTAACTCTCAGCAGAACCAGAGCATGTGAAGTTCAACTAGGTTACTTCTTTGCAGTAGTTAAAATTTCCACATAATCACAGTAAGGTTATAAAACTTAGAAAGCACTTGTTTACATTAAGTTTGACTCCAGAATCAGACTACCCTGTGACATCCTCTGTATATCTGTTCTACTTGGAGAACAGCCTGAATTTCACATTATTATATACAAATGGTGACAAGCAGGGATATTGTGGCATCTAAGTCTTTTAAATTGGTCAAGATCATTGCTCAGCCTTCAGCCACTTAAGATTTCACCAAAGGCTCATTATATTACTAAATAAAGAAGCAAACATTAAATAAAAATTTTATCATGTTAATCCAGTCCGGCCTATAGTTTATAATTACAGCTGCAAAGCTATGAATCAGGTTCTTCTGATCTTAAGATCTTATTCAACAATACTCCCAATTAACTTACTGTATGTGAGGGAGGAGGAAGGTGGAACTGGGAGTATAGGAGGGAATTACTATTTATTGAGCACCTACTAGGAACCTGGTAGGGCTTCCCAGGTGGTGTTAGTGGTAAAGAATCTGCCTGTCAATGCAGGAGACTGCCAATGCAAGAGATGCAAGTTCAACCCCTAGGTCAGGAAGATCCCCTGGAGAAGAAAACAGCAACCCAATCCAGTATTCTTGCCTGGAAAATTCTAAGGACAAAGGAGCCTCGCAGGCTATACAGTCCATGGGGTCACAAAGAGTTGGACACCAGTAAGTACACACACACAAGGTGCCAAGCATTTTCCCTGTGATACTCCACTGATTTTCAGTTCTGAAGGATATTACCACATCCTCATAAAAGGCTTTTTATGAGGATGCATGGATTCACAGATTAGTAAAATGTACAAGGTCATCAGGGAGTTTACATGCAGGTTGGGAGAGAGACAAAAATAGCAAGTTCAGGTATTACTAGGAAAAAGGTTCAGGGGTAGAGATGGCAGTGGGGGAAGCGGAGAGAGGTGACTTTAAATATGGTGGAGATTACGGTTTTTAGATCCATTTCTTTGAAGACAGAAATGGGGACTGCTTTATTTGAACATTTGTCAAGCAGGAAAAGTCCCAGGAAGAAAGCCTCCCTAGCATGCACACCACTAACGATCAGCCACAGTCCTCAAAGCTGAGGCACAAAGGAGGGTGAAATTACCAGCAGGGAAGTGGGCAAGGGCTGAAAAGGTGAAACAATTACTCAAACCCAATTCTAATCTCAAGGGAGAAATGTGCTAGTGGGAACGGTGACAGAACCAGGTATTTTTTCAAGAGATACTTGTAACACACTTGACAACAGGTGAAACATGATGAAATTTAAAGACTGAGAGGAAATTAAAAAATTTTGAAGTCTGTCAACCAATCCATAATGTTCTCTACTATGTTAGGATTACAGTCATTAGCCACACCCTGAAGTTCTAATTTTACAAAGTATATTCCTCTTCCTCTAATAGGCCCACTCTAACAATTTAATCTTCCTGTCTGTCTCATGGATAAAATAAGAAAGAGATGATGTCAGAAATTAACATTCATTTAACTTAGGCATTTCAGATACATGGTATTAGGCAATGGCTCCTTTTATCTAAACCACATTTTTCAACTCCCAGTATTAATAATATATGGATGCACTAAACATTTAAAGAAAACTAGGAATCTGGGATAACAGGATCTCCTGATTTCAACTTTATTTCATTAAATGAGAAAGAATAAATGGCAACTCAAGTATATCATGTTGCTAGAATATACTCATTTGACATCAGTAAGCAACTATGTGGATCATAAAAAACTGTGGAAAACTCTTCAAGGGATGGGAATACCAGAGCATCTTGCCTGTCTCCTAAGAAACCCACATGCGAGTCAAGAAGCAAGTTAGAAGATGCAGAGCACATCATGCAAAATGCCAGGCTGGATAAGTTACAAGCTGGACTCAAGATTGCCAGGAGAAGTATCAAATCTCAGATATGCATATGATAACACTTTAATTGCAGAAAGCAAAGAGGAACTATAAAGAGCCTCTTGATGAGGGTGAGAAGCTGGCTCAAAACTCAGTATTAAACTAAGATTACAGCATCTGGTTCCATCACTCCATGGCAATAGAAGGGGAAAAGGTGGAAGCAGTGACATCTAAAATCACTATGGATGGTGACTGCAGCCATGAAATTAGAAGACGCTTGCTTCTTGGCAGGAAAGCTATGATGCACCTAGACAGTGTATTAAAAAGCAAAGACATCACTTTGCCGACAAAGGTCCATATAGTCAAGGCTATGGTCTTTCCAATAGTCATGTACAGATGTCACAGCTGGACCGTAAAGAAGGCAGAGCACCAACGAATTGATGCTTTCAAATTGTAGTGCTGGAGAAGACTCTTGAGAGAGTCCCCTGGACAGCAAGGAGATCAAACCAGTCAATCCAAAGGAAAATCAATGCTGAATACTTATTGGAAGGACTGATGCTGAAGCTCCACTACTTTGGTCACCTGACACAAAGAGCCGACACATTGGAAAAGACCCTGATGCTGAGAAAGACTGAGGGCAGAAAAAGGGGGTGACAGAGAGTGCGATGGTTGGATGGCATCACCAATTCAATGGACATGAACTTGGGCAAACTCCAAGTGATAGCAAGGGACACGGAAGCTTAGTGTGCTGCAGTCCATGGGGTCACAAAGAGTAGGACACGACTTACCAAATGAACAACAAAACCCAGCTCTACTTCACTTCTTTTACTGGCCTTTTCATAGGTTCTATTTAAGCTGCCAAATATGCTCCCATAAGCTCACCAGTAGACCTTCCATTCCAGATCCCAAGACTGCAAACTGCCTCCCACACTGGGCGGTATCTCCAAGACTGGTCTTCCATACGGCTTACTGTCATTAACTAACACTGGTCTTTTCTGCTAACACATTGTCTATGGGCCTTTATGCACCAACTCAAACTTTCTAAAATCATCAGAGCTGAAAAGAAGCTCAGAAGAAATCTCATCCAGTCTCCTCTTGACTGAACACACAGAGGTCCTGAGAGAGCCAGAGGAGAGAGAGGTCACACTGTGAATTACTTGCAAAGTCAGGGCCAAGGACTAATCCTCTGTATAAGGGGCCAAGGGAGTTAAGTTTAACAGTGCCAGACACTTGACATTTACTCTCATTCAATCCCAAAGCAGCAGTGGCTCCATTTTATGGATGATGAAACAGATCCAGAAGTAACTTGCCAAGTAGCCAAGTATGTAACAAGGGCAGGGATGAAACTAATCCTGTTTAGCAACATCATGTTTTCTTCATTGTATCTCCATGTTAAAAATTCCTAGACTTCAGTGCTCCTCCACCAAACTTAATCCATCCCGCTTCACAATGCCATCAACCCAGTATTAAATTCAAAGCACACGAGAACTAAGGCATCTATAACACACGGTGTCGGCAGGCGAAGCATACTGCTCAGGCTGCAGGGACATTTCATTTGTTTAAATGTTTTTTATTTAAAAAAAAAAAAAAATTAAAGACCTTCATGGCACAACTTCTTCCCAGCACAATTTATGTTTTCGTTATACCAATAACAATACAGTTACAACCAATAAATCATCGAGGTGGGGAGGGGAAATTTATGACTTCAAACTTAAAAAGTAGGAGGGCACTTCAAACAATGTTAAAAAAAATACTTAAAAAAACCTTTCAGAGTAACTGCCAACACAACTGTCTGAGACTGGCATTCCAGATCCTGCCATCTAATCAATGCAAACAGGTAGTGCTGAGAAATGAAGTGTCCCAATACAAGGTGTACAGATGAGGTAATTTACAACAACACAGAAGTTGTTACTCTGTAAACCCTTG